>CAMOHE010055599.1:7776-118928 GCA_946598075.1 Artocarpus hirsutus
TTTGTTTTATTTTTTTGTTTTCAAGTGAGGCATGTAATTATTTAAGTTGTTTTATGGTATGTATACATAATTTTAAAGGGCCGTTTGGTATTGTTTTCAAAATAGGTAAAAATATTTTTGTTTTGAAAAATAAAAATTTTTTGAAAATTTTGCTGAGAGTGTTTTTAAAATTTTTGCCTTGAAAAGTATGCAAAAACACTTCCAAAACTTTCAAGAACAAAACCAAACGGGGCCAAAGTATGTGATGATGATGAGTAGAATAATTAGGAGTTATATGCTTAGGATTTAATTTGGTTTTGAAATTGAGTAAAAATTGCAAACTTTGAGTAATTTCTTAAAGGAATGAAATTTGGCATATTCAAACAAGATTGTTTGTTAAAAAGGTTTTGGAACTTGCTCAAAATTCGCAACAACTTATGAAATATGAATTTTACAAAACTTTATCACAAAATTTCAATAAAAGTGAAAGTACAAAAATATTTTTAAACAAAAGGAATTTCGGTAAGAGACTTTGGAAGAATTTAACCCTTGCAAAAAATTGAGGCTAACGGTGTAAAAAGATTATTTTTGGTCCTAGGGGTAAAATTGTTAGTATTTTCAACATCCGAGAAAAAATTGCAAAGTTTTGCAAAATCTGGTTTTAATTTTGAAATGAAAGACCCAATACCTTGAATTTTTGTTCCGTTGCTAATAAGCAACATTTTGTGTTGAATTAGTAAAAAAAGGCCTCAGAAGTTTAAAAAGGCCCGTCAAGGGCAAAAACATCATTTTTGCAAAATGGCTCGAACGGACCCCAGAACGCCTAAAATAGGAAAAACTCCTTTAGTAAGAATTTTTCCATTTCGTAACTAATAATAAGGCAATGTGAACCAAGAAGAATCGAACTCCTAGTGATCGGCGTTCTTTAATCGAATAATAATCCGATTTAGTAATTGACAAATACATTTTATTGACACATAGATGAATAGCGGTAATTTGGCTAATATTGATACAATTGGCCAAATAGGACATAAGACAATTAGCAGAGGAACTTGAGGTCAACTTAAGCTGTAGCATACTCAAGTAAGTTCAAACCCCATCTACAGTATGGGATAGAGGGTTATTGGAAAAACTAGTTATTTAAATGTATTTATGTATTTAGTACATTTAAAGAAATGCGAATGGTGTACACATATTATAAGTAAATAGATCATCATGCATGGTATGGTAACCATAATCAACAAACTGGTATATGATTCACCAGACAAAGAAAAAAGTATCGTACCAGCTCCCGACTCAAGACAAGTTCCAAGTTATGTTTTTGTCTCAGTGTTACGTGACCTATGTGCGCATATGGTACAAACACTCAAGCCTTAGTTAAGGTTGAAAGATGAAAAGAATAATTAGTGTCCGTAAGCAAGCATAAATGGATCATGCATACAAGTAGATTATGCATGTGGGCTATGTTTGGACTTACTGAGCATTAGCTTACCTAGTTATTTCATGTTGTAGGTAAATCAACTAAGAGGCCAGATTCACTGATTAACGGGCGGTGGGGTATGAGCAATGTGTAGATCGAGGTATGGATACGCCACTAAAATGCTTTCGCTCTATATGTATATTAAATATATGTCGAACTTCTTCTAAAAGTAAGTATTAAATAAAAATTATAATGTAGTACAAGTAAGATGAAACTCTTTTGAGAAATGTTATGTTAAGTAAACATATATATATATATACCTATATAAATATATGAGAGATGTGCATACGTATCGATGTATAATTATTTTATTGTGAAAAAAATTATTATTCCTAGATCTTTATAGCTATGTAAGTAAGAAAAGTGTAAAAAGATGGCCAAAAGATGATGGGTCATCACAGTTGGTATTAGAGCTGGTATCTTGCCATCCTACTACACATTATCACATGTCCATCTTCCATAGCTCAAGTAAGATAGTTTAATTTTAAGTATAAGAATATTAGAATATTAACTTAAATGGGAATATAATACTAACTAAGGTAAATATAGTTAATGGCAGCATCACCTAACGATCGCCACATGGATGCCAATCTAAGAGCCAATATAGCTTTTCAATATATGGTACCACCTTGTTATTATGGCAGTCCACAACCTATGATATTGACTGAATGGTTCCATGCCATGGAAGTGATCTTTGCTTCATGCCAAACCCCACTAGAGGAACAACGTTGAGACTAGGAAGGTTTCAAAGGACAGATTTCAAAAGAATTTGCACCACTACCACCTGCTAATGATATATTGGTTCAGGTTAATCCATTTACCTAGGCAGACTGGCACTATCAACTTTATACTCGTAGAAGCGATATGGAGAAGATACATGGGTGAACTAGTGGATATTTACCTTATAAGATTCTATCGTACCATGTTACCAATGATCCCACCTGAGATACCCCTACGACGTGGCTGTGACATTTTATAGTGAGACCTTTCTAATGATGTACCACACCAAATTCAATATCCCTGAGATTTTCTTAGTCTAGATGATTTTATTATGGACATACTACATGTGGAACAAAATATGGTAGCACTACTTGAAAATATCTTCCTGCAGACATGGATGAGGATGACGACAATGAGGAGGAGCCTGATTATATCCTTGGACCACCTAAGCCCATCTATGCTAGTGATGACTAGCCTACTGACTCCAATGAGGATGAAGAGGAAGACCTAAAAATGGATCCAGTAGATAGTGATATGTCAGACATTAATTTTGATAAGAGAAACGAACCTTTGATGACCTTTTTTCATTAAAATTATATATAACCACGTGGCTAGCAAAATTTTGACTTTACTAACCTTATATAATTGTATATGTGTACCTCCGATAAGCAATGTCCTTCCCGGCAGTGGTGTTCATGTTAGTCAGTAAAGATGACTGCTCTTGAAAATGATGTAAAAGTTTATATAAGAAAGTTAATTAAGTATAGTATGCTTGCCACATATTAAATATTTTGATGATAAAAAGGTGTAAAAAGTGAATGTAATGAAATGTTATGTTTATGTTATTGTTTATATTTTTATGGGCTTATGCGACTTGAGAAAATTTTGATGAATTTTATTACGTCAGCAATATATGTTAATGTAATAATATAATTTTATGATAAGACTTTAATCATCATCAATGGCTGAAGCACCTGGAGGACCTTCAAACCTGAACTTAATAACTTTAATCACTAAGTTACAACAAAGACTCTAAGCTTAGGAGCAAGAAATGCAAGCGCTACATGAGCAATTGGCTTGCCCAAAACCCTATAGCCCCGGCACGTGTGGATTCTCCACCACCGATGCTGCCGACAGAACCAATGGCCCCGATAGCCCCTGTAGTTCTTGTCACTGAATTTTATGAGAGATTTTGATGAATGAAGGTCCCAAATTTGATGGTTCAACAAACTTGCTGGATGCCAATGACTGGCTCACTGGCATAGAGAAAGTTTTAAAGTTTATGAGACTCAATGATCATGAAAAGCTTTTATGTGCTTCATTTTCTCTAACCAAAGATGCAAGAAAATGGTAGGAATCAGTGAAATGAAGGAGGAATGTAGATGAAATGACCTGGTTGAAATTCCTTAAGGAGTTCGAAAGAGCTTATTTTAATGTTAAAACAATGGTGATGCAGTAAGAGGAATTCAACAATTTTCGAGAAGGTAATCTATCAGTCACTGATGCTGTGAGTTGGTTTAATCAACTAGCAAGCCTTTGTCTTGAATAGGTGCCTATTGATTGAGGAAGGATAAGAAGGTTAATGAGGATGTTTCGTACCAACATTGCCCTCATTGTTGATAGCAGGGGACAAGCGTCCAAGGATGTGGAAGATTATATCGAACAGGCATCAAGAGTTGAATTTAGAATCTCCCGTGAAAAAGAAGAAAGAGAAAAGATCTTTAAAGCTCAAAGGGAGGAGAAGCCTTTGGCCAAACAAAATAAAGCTTCTCAGGCAAAAGGGTAGGGAGGCAACCCGAGCCAGGGATAGACTCAAAACAACCAATTTAGATGTAATCGTAATAGCAACAATAAGAGGAAGTGGAATGCAAGTAATCAAGGAAGTCAAAAGGGACAACCCCAGAAGAGGGTAAATGATGGAGGGAGTAGCAAACCTTTATGTGGGTAGTGTGGGAAAAGTCATATAGGGGAATGTAAAGCTAGCACTAATAAGCATTTCATCTGTGAAAAAGAAGGACACTATGCCAGGTATTGCTTCTCCAATCCTCAGAACCAAACTGGCCAGAATCAGCAAAGGTCTCAAGGAACCCAGCTCCATGTTGTTCAGGCATAGATTAAAAGTCCTAGCATTAGTCAGAGCCGACTAGAAGCTCTAGAACCTAGTAGACGGATCTACACTAAGAGTGAAGGCGATGATGGAACCTCAAAAGTAGTAACAGATCAGCTCTCTATTGCCAAAACTAATGTCTATGTTTTATTTGATTATGAAGGACCACATTCATTTGCATCCCTTAAGTTTGCGAGACGAATAGGATTTAAAGAAGATAGGATAGAATAAAACCTTTAGGACTGCACTTCCCTCTAGGGAGGTTTTAAGTTTTGATCATTGGTTACGTCATGTACCAATCATCATTTGTGGTAGAGAGCTGTTTGTCGCTTTAATAATAATTGATATTCAAGACTACAATGTTATCCTAGGAAGGGATTTCCTGGGAAAGTATGCCACTAAGATTAATTGCCAACATTATAAAGTTACATTTTAGCTGGCCGGAAGTGAGAAGTTTGTATGTACTAGAAATACTTCCAAGACTCCAAAAGCGCTAATATCTATTCTAAAAACAAAGAAGTTGTTGAATATTGGATGTATGGGTTACCTTGTGAATCTGGTAAATAAAGACCAAGAAGCTCAGTTAGGACCTGAGAATGTTCCAATAGTAAAAGAGTTTATCGATGTGTTTCTAGATGCACTGCTAGGTCTACCACCAGAACTAGAAATTTCGTTTGAGATTGAATTGACGCATGGAACAGCTCTGATTTCAAAGACACCATATCACATGGCTCCAGGAGAACTGAAGGAACTTTAAGTTCAACTGCAAGAGTTGCTAGATAAGAGGTTTATCCGGCCAAGCCATTCTCCATGGGGAGCACCAGTGTTATTCGTTAAGAAGAAAGATGAAACTCTGCGGATGTGTATCGACTACTGAGAATTAAATAAAAGTCATGGTCAAGAACAAGCATCCATTTCCAAGGATTGATGCCTATTTGATCAACGACGTTTTCAAAAAAAATTATTTTTATAAATTTTAAGTGAAACAACACACAAAATAAAAAACACGCTAAAAACAAACATAAACACAAAAATAAAACTACAATTTAAAATTTTCAAATTCTTCATCTAAATTTGAACATATATATATATATATATATATATATAATCAGCAAAGGGAGTTAAACCATCATTTAAAGTTGGTTTGTAAGAAAAGAAAAGTCCCTAAAAACTCTCATCATTTAATGTTTCTTGATTTTGCTTTTCAAAATCATTTACTACTTTCTCATCATAATCTACACAATCAATCACTGGTGGTGGAACATTATTAGGTTCAAATTCAAAAAGAGAAAAGATTGTCCAAAAACCTAGGTTACCCCTAACCTTCAAAAGTTCTTTTGCAAGAACAGACTCTTTATTTTCAACAAGTTCATTTTCACCAACTACTTCCTTTCTTAGATCATGAATTTCCTATTCTAAATTAGGTTTTTCAATGTTGATTTTTTTTTTTTTTTATGGAATTCTCAACTTTTTGTGTTTCATCAATTAAAGTAGTCATGGAACAAGTTTCAACTTGTGATAGATCATTTATCTCAAAAGAGTTGACCAAACCTGTTAAAGGATCAAGCATTCTAGTAAAAGTACTTCCTTCAATAAAGTTGATTTAACACTATTTACTCGCAGGTTGCTACATGTTGAAAACATTGAACTCTAAAGTCATGTTTCCAAAAGATAATTTCAGGATACAATTTCTATAATTAATCAAGGCATTTAAAGTTACAAGAAATGGACGACCTAAAATTACAAGAACTTAAAAATTTGAAGTGGAAATAGGTTGTGCATCTAAAACAATAAATTCTACTGTGAAGTAAAATTTATCAATTTGAACTAACACATATTCAACTATTCCTCTAGGAATTTTTACAGAATAATTAGCTAACTGAAATGAAATAGAAGTTAGCTTAAGTTTATCAAAACCTAATTATTGATAAAGAATAAGGTAAAATGCTGACACTAGCACCAAGATCTAATAATGGATAATCAATTTAAGTGTTTCTTATGACACAAGAAATAGTGGGACAACATGGATCTTTATACTTCAATTGTGAATCATGTTGAATAATGAACTAACATTCTCAGTTAAAAATGAAGTTTTAATCACATTATGCTTCCTTTTAATTGTACAACAATCTTTCAAAAATTTAGCATAAGATGAGAATTGTTTAATTGCATCTAACAGTAGAATGTTAATTTTAACTTACTTGAAAATTTCAAAAATTTCAGCATTCTTATCAAACTTCTCTTGTGAAAGCAAAGCTTGTGGAAAAAGAACTTTTGAAACAAATTTCTCTTTTGAAACAACATTTTCTTTCTCACTTCCCTCATTACCATTAACTTTATCATCACCTTTCCAAAGTTGAATTAATAGTTTTATCAACAGTTTTACCACTTTGAAGAGTTAAAACAAAATTAATAGTTTCTTGTTGTGATAAAGAACTTGAATAGGCAATTTCATTAGTAGAAGGATAATGTATAGGTTGAGCAAGGAATTTGCCTTTTTCCTTAATGCTAAGTGAAGAAGTAAACTTAGAAATTGATTCTTTAATGTCACGAATGTCTTATGCAATGTGAGTATTAATGACTTCCTATTTCTAAATTATTTTTACAATGCACACAAAATTCAAACTTAATTAAGATACCTAATGATTATAGTATTGTCAATATGCTCTGGAACTTTTTAACTCCGCATTGTGGCCTTGGAATATGATTAGAGAAGTGCATACTGATCATACCCTTTTTTAGTCCTTGATTTTTATTATTTTTTTTTTGAACTATGGTTTATAATTGGATTTGGGGTATTGCTAGAAAAACATTCAGGTATCTTGTCTTACATAACAATCCTAGCTAAAATAAATTAAAACGTAATAGTAGTAAAGGAATAAGCAACATAAATATTTATATTTAAAACACACATTAAAATAATACATAGAAAGTTTAGCAAAAACCTGAAATTATAGACAAGTTTGACGGGTCCTCCCATAAACAGCTACTCTCTCTCAAAACACAAACACTCAAAACAGATAACGTAATTTTATTTTTCTATGGAGCATTCCCACAAAACATTAGTAGAATGCAATATATTACAAACATGATGTAGATACATTTTGAGAGTATAAAGCACTCCGTATAATCAGCTATCCTATCCTAATCATGCATGCATGAAAATAATAGGGGCGTTAATAAACAAAAGATCAGACCTTAAATAAGATGCGTTTCAAGAGTACTAGTTACTTCATAATATTAGCCATCCTAACACTGGAGTCAATGAATCTAATGGTTTTAACAACAACATGTCATAAAAATACAGGATGTAGAGTGCAGAGGTAACTCAAGACACAAGAAGTATAGACGAACATGCTGTAGGTAAAACCAAAAGATTACAAGTAGAGATTCAAATCTAATAGCTACAACCTGCTTTCTTTCTTCCAATCAAGCTTAGACGTTGCAGTGTTGGACACCGAATGAATAACGCATTTTGTCAAGCAACTCTTTAACTGTTGAAACAATAATAAAGATTTGTCTCCTCGTTTCTACAATAAAGTTTTGTTCCATAGCGTAATCTAAAAACTTTAAAAATTATCATAAAAACTATTTACATTCAAAATACCTATAGGTTTAGAGTGAATGCCTAACATACTCCTATTAGCAACTATAAATAACTCTTCAAGGGTGCCTACACTACCAAATAATATTATGAAAGGTATAGTTATGGATCATGTTTTCAAGATGTTTAGGAATGTCTAAAACTCTCTTTTCCTTACCTACAGTTTTCCCATAGAGGTTCCTCTCAATTAGGAGATGAGAGATAATTCCTACGACATGACTATCCCTATAATATGCTACTGTTGCTACATTCCTTATTAATCCTAAGTTACCTCTCCCATAATTCAAGTTAATCTTTCTACGTGCTAAGACTTGGTTTAAGTGTTTTGTAGCTTCTAAGTAAACCCTATCTTTACCAGGACTGAAATCACAAAAGACACAGATGGTTTTGATTTTCCTAGATGGATGAGAGGAAGATATGTTCGGTTTCTAAAATAGACTAACTCTTTTCTTTTGTTTAACTATTTGATTTTATTTTTTTTTTAAGTCTGCTCTCTCTAAAAATTGAGTTTTGAATGAGATCTTAAAGAAGATAGAAATGCTAGAAGACTAGGGAGTTATGCCAGGCAGGTGATGGCAGGTTACCTTACAATCTATACAAAATATGTGTAGGTAAGAAAAGGAGATAAGATATGATATTATACAGATGAAAAGTCAGAAAATAAGATGTGGACACGTTAGAAAAAATTTGGACCAAATCCTCATAACTTTGAAAAAGTAAACACACAATAAGACTGACTTTTGAAAAATAAGACTCGGACTGTATAACTTTTGACAATTGAAAACGAAATGACAAAAGATATTCAGATACAACTGTAGACTTTTTGACAAACTTACACCGAATCTAGAAAACTATCATAAATGATAAATTATTGTAGAACTTTTGAAAAAAAAAAAAATAAGACACAAATCTTAAAAGTCTAAATAAGATTCGAAAATTTTAAACATGTTACAGTACAATACGTGATACATTTGACAATATAATATATATATATATATATTAAAGAAAATAATAAAATAAAAGCAAACATTAATTTATTATTTAACACGTACTGTGATAATCTAAAATCAAATCCTTGGACTTATATTTATTACTAAGAACTAAAGGTGCCAAAAAGCACTAAAGATGCCAAAAAGCATGAGAATACATAGTTAAGTGATCTTAGACTTATATTTATTACTAAGAACTTTTTAGGAAAGCGCTAGGAAGTATTTTCTTAGGTGTTAGTACTTTGGGTCTATAGTAAAAAGAAAGAAAAGAAAGAAAAATAAAGATAACATAAAAATTGAGGTAAAAAAATTAAAGGATTCTGGAAAATTTTTAGAGAGAGAAATAAGAAGATCTAGAGAGAAGGGAGAGGATTTGAGAAACTAAAGAAAGAGGGAGAAGATTAGAGAGAGAATAAGCTCAGAGAAATGAGCTCTGATATACAGTGATAGGATATATAGACACGAAATGGACACTATGTTGGATACATGTTGGGGACACATGTGAAAGGCTGAGTATATATATATTGATTTTTTTTATTTACATGGTCGAATTGAATTGAATTAAGCCAAACCCAATTTGTGCGTTTTGAGATGGTTGGGCTTGGTTGGACTAGATTGACCCAATTTTCCTTTAAAAAAAAGGGCTTAAATTGGGCCCAAATATCCTTGGGTTCGATAAATTGTTGAAATCATGGGCCAATTTGAAATTGGCCTGGGCTATTGTAATTTGGTCATCGACTAGACCAAAATGAGGGTCAAATATCAATGTTGGCCTAAATTTTCTGTTCAAACTCAAAATGAATGCCCATTATATATATATATATATATTGCCAGAATTAGATCCATCCAAATCGTGTGTATATATATATAATAAAAATAACAAAACAACAAGTCTAACATACTAGTAAAGCACATTTGAACCCTCCTTGAAGTAAGTATAATTTTTTACAAACAAATTTTTTAACCGAGTTGACTTTGAACTAGGCCCAATTGTTTTAGGCTGAAATGAGTCGGGTTGCTTTAGGCCTTGACATTTTGGGCCGAGTTAAACAACAAATATGAATTTGAAGCCCAATTTTGAAAAAATTTATGTACAAGACTTGAAGCCAATTTGAAGCCCAATTTTAGAAAATTTATCGAGTTAAACAATAAGGCCAATTTAATATAAGCACAGATTTTTTTATTGTTAATAAATAATAGGTCTTTCTGAGTAGTATCCAAGTCACTCCAGACCAACAAAATCCTTTCACAATTGCCACATGGGATGGAGCGATGCGAATTTGCACAATTATGGAGCTATCTCTAATTTTAAGCTTAAATGAAATATGAAAAATAGAGAACTTAACTGAACCTTGGTTAATCACAACATCAACTCTTAGAATCCCGATATCAACTTTGGAAATCATTTTTTAATTACATTATCAACTTGTCGATTTCTAGTTTTCTAAGACAAATATTTACCTAAAGTTCCAACACATAACATTGTATGGCTCTACTTCTTTGTCTCTAAAGATCTCTTCAAAGCTCTACAATTTTTGTACGGTGTACGAAAATGTATCTATATGACATTTGTCCTATTATTAAAATTTGTAAAAATAAAATAAATTCGTTACAACACACGTGTTCAATTCCTAAGAGATCTAAAGTCTACACTCTAATACTACTGTCATCACAACCTAAAACAGAGCTGTGACTCTTAAAAAATAAGTAAAATAAAAAAAAACCGTTAAGGTGGAAATACAGATGAAAATTATTGCCTCTTAAAAGTTTAAAAATTTATAAATAACAAATTTGTTCAAGTACAATTTTTTCTCAAATATAATATCGACACTGAGAATTCCTAAAACCAATGTCGAGATAATTTGTATGATACAACGTATACAAATATAAGTTCTTACTCATTTTATACCTTATGCATCTATGGACATCTCTCATCGTCTGAGAATTCGAAATTTAATTTCTATCTTTTCTGGTCCTGCGCAACTTGGAGGAAATTTTAAAACAATAGAAAAATAAGCGAAAGGCCCAGTAAGATATATCTTATCAAAACTTGAATTTTAAACAATAAGCTTTCAAATTCACAATAAATTGTAGATGTCGATTCATCATAAATTCTCTTTTCGCAACATATTGCATATAGTATTTTTATCAACATATCATATATCTCTGCCTTTCAATCACCCACACATAGAGTGCCCCCAGCCAAGGTTTATAGTTATGTCCCCAAGGTTGTATCATTATAACCTGTATTCTAAGGCTCTCTTTTCGCACATCTACCGTCTAGAGTTATTTCTACTCTAGAGCAACGTTTTCAACCATTCAATGCTAAGAATTTATGATTCCGAGTCTAGATCTTATTCGATTTATGTTTTTCTTATAATGTCAAATTATGCTTATTTACTTATATATACTTTTCTCAACTCATCTACTAAGAAATTGATTCCCATAAACCAACTTGTAGTTAAACACATTTTATCGTAAATCATTTATTTTCATGGCCAACAATAATTCAAATCAAGGCTAGCATGGAATAGATAAAAGATCCTACCTCTTTCAAAAATAAATTTACTAATAACTTTTAAACCACTCTCACCACGTATGCTCCAAATACGTGTTTATCTTAAGTATATAAAGTAAAATCAGAAATTAAACTTAAATACTAATTTCATAATTATGTTAATTTATTTTATTAGTGTGCCTTACTACAAATAAGCTTCAAAATATGCATATTAATTTCCAGAATATAATTTTGTTTATTAGAAATTAAAACCAAATTCTTATTTAGTTTAAATTATATTAGAATTGATTTTTAAAACATGTAATTTAATTTCTAAATCACTTAAAAGTAAAATAATTAGAAACTTACACAAAATATACAAAATTTACAGAATTTAAATAAAATTTTAAACAATTAAAATAGAAATAAAAAGCATCAAAATCCTCAAAATTTTGGATTTTTCTTTTTCTTTTTTGATTTTTCACCATGGGAAAACGACATATTGTTTTCCCTTGATGCATTGTCATTTTTTTTTTTTTTTTGTTTTGCTCTTGCTCTTGGTCGTTTTTGGCCTCCAAGTGTCATGTTTCACCTGGAAAAGTGGCCAGAAATAACCCATTGAGTTCTTCACCCATTTTGATCTAAAAATCAAGTTTCCAATCTTGTTTCTAACCTTAAAAATGATGTATAATCATCCATAATCATCCAAAACTAATTTCTAACAATTTTTATATTAAACACAATTTAAATCAAGGGAAAAGTTTTGAAAATCTAACCTCAAAACTTAGCTCAAAACGTTATTTGATTTTAAAAATCCCCTCATTTCCTTGCTCTATGAGTTCGTATGAGGTTGGTTTTGCGATTTTTGAAAGACATTGTGATGGGTTTTGGTGTTTGGGTTGTTGGGTTTTCTTCTATTTTTGGGCTGTGTGGAAGAAAGAAGAAACAAAGGAAGAAGGAAAAGAAGAAACAAGAAGGAGAAGAAGTAAAAAGGAAAAGCAGGGGAAGAAAGAAAAGAAAAATAAAAAGAAAGACAAAGAGAGAAGATTTGGGGGATGGGTTGAGGGAACAAGGGAAGGAATTGGATAAGAGCTGTCTCCGGCTGTTCTCCATGGTAAGGTCAGAAGAAAATGTCAAATGACATTTTCGTAAATAAGTAGAATAATGAGGGCATTTTGGTAATTTCACAACACATGCGTAGAAAACTTTTGAAAAAAAATTAAAATAGATAAAATGGGTAAAATTAGACATATTTGTGATAAATATTTTACAAAATTTATATTGACACACTAATAATTAAATTTAACATAATTAATACCCGTTTAAAATATTAGGTGTTATGAAACTACAAATAAATTGTGTAAAATTCTCACATGGTATAATATAAACCAAAAATAAGCTGCATTGTAAATCACTCATATGCTAGAATGCTATGATTCAAACTTTGTGATTTGAGCTACTCACCCAAAGATGCAATGACACTTTCCAACAACGTTAACCTTTAATCAACCTAAACATGAGATCTTGTAGTGTATTTAGGAACTATGGTTTAAACCAATGGTTTGAATCATTTTTTATTAAAAACGTTATAACATATGAGAGCTTTACACTATAGCTCACTTTTTCTTAACATTATAACATGTGAAAGCTATATATTGTAGTAACTAAAGGCTTTGGTTGACACTAAAATTGCAGGACGTGAAGAATGAGAGAAGCACAATGCTTCTTAGTGCTCTTGCATTTTGCTACGGCAATTTTGTATCACTCGCTCTTAGTTTCGGGTACAACTTTCTCATTTTTTGTCGATCTTAATTCTCCGATGATGATCAATTGCAACAACACAAACAAGAAAACAATCATCAGATCATATAACACAACACATAAATACTTTCAGAAGTGAAAAGGTTGCAATTTAATGTTGTACTCTGTTTTGAACGTTTCTTTTCTTTTGATTTTCTCACATTATCTATGAAACCAAACGCATTCAAACATCGAAAAAAATTACGCGAACATGCTAAAGAAAACAAAATTGATAAGATTATAATCCTTTTGGACAAAACGACACACCGTTTTGATGCATCCACCTTTTCTTTCTTTTTTATTTCCTCTCACCTAAAAAAATTGTGTTAAATGAATGGCTAACTGGCTGTCCGTCTCGTTCAAGTAACCAATTCTTAGCCTGCCCCTGAATGGTACTCAGCTGACAGAATAGGGACGCCCCCTATATATATATATATATATATATATATAGCAGTGGTGACGGCATAGTGATAAGGGTCGGTTGCTTCACAACTCTCTCTTCTGTTCTTCAAATGTTCATTTTTTTTGAGTCCCCACTTGATTCTCTAAAATAGTGAGATTGCCAATTGACATGCATGAACGGATGAGAACAATAACTTGTTCCTTTTCCATTCCACTTGTGACCCTGCTATTAAGGGGCATGGGTGGAGGTGTAAGGATAAATTGATCCCTTTTTTTTTTTTTAAGGGACATTGATCGTTTCTTGTCTCAAATAAATAAATTAGAACAGAATGAAGTCTTGCTCTTGCACAAAGAGAAGTTGCGGCGCATCTCAGCGTTCCAGAAGATCGTTGTCATGCTATTAAGGACTTGCAACACGCGACCTATTGTTAAAGCTATGATTGATGGGGGTACTTGACATTCCCACCAAGCAATCAGAATCGGCAGTTGTTTCATTCAATAATTTCAACACCTTCTTTCCTCCACGAGATCATAATCAAGCGGCCCGAAATTGTTCTCGTACCAACAACACAAATTGTGTTCCAATCGAAGCTGTTTTTGTTTTTGTTTTTTTTTAATTTGCACAAACCATAAGAAATTTGCCATAACTAATCGGAAAACCATGCCTCTAGGATACAACTGTAAACCGTCAGATCATATTAATAATCACATCGGATTAATTGTATTATTGGTTCAAAACTGCCTTACAGTGGGGTATCGTTTTGTACCCTACCTTCCAACTAAAAATCCACAATAATTTTGACTAGTACAAATTTCCACCATATCATAGTGTAGAAAATCATCAGCTAGAAAATTATTTGGATTAAAAAAAATTGAAAATGCTTAAGCAAGCAAGCACAGAAGAGGAGGAAACATACAAAGATCACATTATCTAGTACGAACCTTGGCTCTATTAAACATTACTCTTGCAGATATAACAGGCGGTAGAAAATTGCTAGTTTATTTATTCATTTATTTTTTAACGATAAGTTGCTAATTAACCTCACAACGAGATATCCTTTCCAAAAAGTTTAGCTATTCCCTTCCCAGGGTCTTCCTGTTTCACAATTGACTCCCCAACCAAAACCTGAGAAGAAATTGTAAAAAGTTTAATACTCTGCATCCAAGTTAAGCAATCAAGTAATTACCAATTTTCACAAATGCTATTAATCATACTCTAAGCACACATAATTTTTGTGAAGTTGAAGATAATCATTGTTTTTGCGAGTATAGTTTTGTGATCATACCGCCTTAACACCGGCTTCTTGCACATAAGCAATGTCATCAGGAGTAAACAGCGCAGATTCCCCAACCACCTAAAAAGAGATTCAAAAAAAAAAAAAAATAGCAAATAGAGTTTATATTTACAGTTTCCACTATTCCACAACATGAAATACTAAAAGAAGTTATGCATAGGTTAAGCAGTAATAAAATTGGTTGACAAGCCTCCTACAATTATGCCTCTTTCACGGATCAAGTCGCCACGCTTTCCTTCAAGAAGCCGCTTTGTGTTACTTGTATCAACCTCAAACGTTTCTGAGAAAAATAAAGTCACAACATATTACATTTAGAAGTCTATAGGCCCAAATCAGCAGGTTTAGTGATCTTCCAATGATTGGCCACCAGTACATGTGACACTACCAAACAAACCTCTAAGACATAATATAAAATCTGTTGACCTTCCCCAGCAAAGAGGGAATGCCTAATATATGTTTATTAAGCTAGTGGTGCACAAGCAAAAATAATGTTAGTAATAACCCTTCATTCACCATACTTACCAAGATTGCGGTTGTTGATTCCAATAAGCTCGATCCCCTCTATCCCAAGAACACGATCCATTTCCCTCTCATCATGCACCTGCAAGAATATGTGGTTAATCCAAATGAAAAACTTGCAAATAAAAAATGAGAAAGAGAGAAGGATACTGAGAACACCCATCATAAACATATTTCCAACTTGTGAAAAGATGTAAGTCTGAGAAATTGGAACAGATGAAAAGGTCCTTAAATTGGGACCGATAACAAAATGAAAGCCGGAACCAGAGCAACGCTATACAAATTTTCATAAAATCATGTTCCACATTAATCTTTTCTAGAATAATGTCAAACAACAAAATCGAGGCATCTTGCAGGAATTCTACAACAATAATTAAGAAAGAGTAGAATTGGAACCTCAACAAGTGCCGCCAATCCGAGCAGCTTGCAGATCTTAGTCATGTATTTGATATCAAGATCAGGCAAAACAGCAGCAATCAAAAGAATGGCATCTGCGCCTTTAATTCTAGCATAGTAGATCTGCCACGCATCAATGATGAATTCCTTGCACAGAAGCGGGCACTGCAAATTTTTCAAGTGTCAATTATTACTTAGACCGATTATAAATACTAGCGCGTGCTTATCATCATCATTGTCTATTGGGTAACAGGATGCTAATGGCACACACCTTTACTCCTGCGTTCCTTATTGCCTCAATGTTTTCAAAGCTTCCCTGTGGACAAAACAAGAAGCAAATTAGAACAGCTAATTATTCAGCTTTAGGATAGAAGAATTTCCAAATGTAGTAATCAGAAAAATCTTAATGTCGTTTTCACCTGAAAATACTTTTGATCTGCTAGAACACTAAGACAAGCTGCTCCACCTTTCTCATAAGCTCGGGCAATCTCAATCTATCAAATGAAAATGATATCAATCGACAACATATTGGGGGGAAAAAAAAAAGAAGAGAAAGGAAAAACACTACAATTTGTGACCAATTCGAGGCTGGTTAGTTTTCTACCGTCGAGACGCAGAAATATTATGGTACTAACCAATTATACAACAAAACTCAAGAATAATTCATTCATTACTGTAGTGCTGGATACTAATAAGAAGTCCAGGTTCATAAACATCATTATTCTTCAACAACTTCTTATATCAAATACATTGTTTCCGCAAAATCAATCTTATTATTGTAATATCAATAATACATCTTCTCTTTCAACCCTTCTGGAAGGACTACACACAAATTTTATAGTGAACATAATAAAATGGCAAGTTAACAACTCATACATCAAATAGAGCATTGATGCTCAAGGACATCAAATACCAGTCGAACAAAAACTTGCGTAATAAAAAAATGATGTAATAAAGGAATCTGACTTACAGGATCAAAATTCTCTCTTATGACTCCTCTGCTAGGAGACGCCTTCTTGACTTCAGCAATCAAAGCGGGCAGTCCGGTTCGTGAGTGGGCCGCCTTGAGAGCTCCAACAAATTTTCTAGCTGGTGGAGCATTCTCCAAAATTTTCTTCAACGCCGAGAGAGGTTTCCTCTCTTTCAACTACTTGAAAAGAAAGGAAAAGAAAAGAAAAACCAATAACGATAAACACCATACGACAAAACCCGTCAAATCAAAAAGGAAAATGCACAACAAAAAGAGCGAGTGAAATTGTATAGTTACTTGTGAGACTTCAGTGTCTTTGTGCCATATGATTTCTTCCAAGATATTACGAGGTGTGTTTCCCTCATTCTGCAAGCGAAACTCAAACGGTCCCACATAGTGCAAAGGGGGTCCTGTTGGGGGTCTCCTCCTAATTCTAATTCCTTGGCTAGCAGCCAACTCGTTTTGGAACATACCCACTTCCCATTCCTTTATTTTCAGAGCATTTTCGGATTCAGAATCCTCAATGATCGGAGACACTGTAGCCGAACCATCCTTGGACTCCATCTTTTATTTTGACAAAAAAAAAAAAAAAACCCAGTTTAAGCCACCCCGTAACAATTTGATTAAAATAAAATACAAATAAATTCGAGTTTGGATTGAAGAAGGAGAAAAAGAAAGAGAACAAAGAAAACCTGTTGAGCTCGAATAACGAAAGAAGAAGAATTAAGAGAGAATGAGTTGTTCCCTGGTCGACGCGGGTCGGAGGCAAATCGTGGCGAGGAGTTGAGGAATGAGAATTTGGGAAAGCGAGAGACCGAAGGAATGGCCTGGAATGAAACAAACCCCTCCATTAAGACCAAATTCTCAATCTCAGTCTCAGGGTGACCAAATTCTCTCTCTCACTCCTGGCTATGGCGGGCGGCTCGGTTATAACATAAATGAGATGGGTTGAACTTCAGGACAGGATTTTCTTTGTCGGAGGACCGATTCAGTTGGGGCTGGGATATGCTGCCTCTGGGTTCATGGTAAGATTGGATTTTCTTTTTCTTTTATTGGGGAACGATGGCCAAAGTGGTGGTTGGCGAATAATGGATAGGCATTGCATATATTTTGAAGTTAAACAAAATAAAATAAAATAAAATAAAATAAAATTTTTAGTATTTCATTAATTGATCTTTAACCAGGGTATTTATGAAATCGATCAATTCTTTCAATCTAAGAATTGGATTATGAAAAATATATATTGATTTTAGATTTTGATTTTTTCAATATGATAATATACGGATTGAACTAAAGATTGAGTATATCCTAATTTGTGTAATTCGTAAATCCAAAAACATATATATATAGTGTAAATTATATATGCATATACATATACACACAAAAAAAATTAATAAATATATAAACCTAAACTCCTATAACAGTGTGTCCAAAGTTTATATGCTTAAAAAAGAAGCTTGGTTTAATTATAAAGACCAACATTGTTCACTCATGACATTAACGTGGGTATAAATTTTATTTAAA
Organism: Artocarpus hirsutus; assembly: GCA_946598075.1. Lineage (NCBI taxonomy): Eukaryota > Viridiplantae > Streptophyta > Magnoliopsida > Rosales > Moraceae > Artocarpus > Artocarpus hirsutus. The sequence continues at coordinate 26,059 of CAMOHE010055599.1, forward strand.
TTTGTTAGTTGTAACATTTTCTAATGTTACAATGGAGTTTATTGTCAAATTCCTAACAACTCTGGCAATAACACTAGGACCACTAATAGGATAACAAAGGACCATGTCTCTAAGTCTTCATCATCTAATAGATCATAGGCTTCAAAAGTCTACATCAAAGGCAAAGTCTATGCTACCAACTGTATCGCAAAATTTTTGTGCTCAGCAGCACATGAACTTATGACTTAGAAGAAATGAACTCCTCAAGTAGCCCTCCTTTGCCACCATGTTACCACCACCAATGGTAGGAAATAACATTTCTTGTACTTTTATTGATTCACATCTATATAAAGTAGATTTGTGTCTTTGTTTTTTGTATTTTTTCCATGTTGAGATAAAGATTATGGTTTGATATGCAGTTATTTTTCCAATCATCTCAATCTTCTTAGGCTAATATATAAAAAAAAAAGACCCTAAAAATGCAGTTGTTGTCTCATTTTGTGCTCTATAATTTAAAATAACACAAAACTTGCCCGTTCTCTTTTTTTTTTTTTTTTTTTTTTTGAAATTGTCCTCCATTCTTATTATGAATTATAATTTTGGTACTTCTTCATTGAGACATTAATTTTTAAATAATTTCTATGTTATTTTGAAAATATGATTTGAACTACAATTTGTAGTTTTAACGAAGTTTGTTATAGCATTTTCATTCACACAATTTAAAAGCAAACTTAGTTTGAATTATAAATTTGTAATTCAAACCACATTGTCAAACAATCTAATAATCATATGTGTTCATTGGTTGACCAACTAGTGATTTAAATCCTTTAAAATTGCTCTTTACCAATTGTTCGTGTGATTAACACCATTAAAAATTAACGTCTTAATGACAAAAAAAAAAAACTAAGATAGTGTTTGGAAGAAGAGTTCTAACATTAAAGTTGGAACTGCATATTTAGCATGTGAAAGCTTTGCATTCTGGTATATTTCACACTATAACATGTGAGAGTTTTATACTATTTACAATTTAAATACTAAAGCTTAAACAATTCTCCCAAACACCTTATAAATTTGTTATAATTACCCTATTTATATGACTGTTACTTAAACTACTTAAACATATTCTTTAACATATACTTATTATGCGTATGTAGATTTTAGGGATTTTTTTTTGAATCATTGCTAAATTAAATAACGCAAACTAATTGGCTTGATAAAATATACTTATATTTGTTGCAACAATGTCGCAACATATACAAGTAATTGTTTTAACACGTTGTCTTAAAGTCATTCGGACTGTTGTTGTATGGCTTCAACCTTAGTCTTCAAAACATAAATACATAATTCCAACCATACTATTCATACTTAAAAAAAGTCATAATTAACAAAAGTAAAAGCAGAAATATTAAATACGTGGTATCTATTCCCCATCTCCATTGCTCGTTTGCTGCTACACCACTGTCCATTAGACATTATTGGTAGCTTGCTTACCTACAATATAAATATACTTAAATGAGTTTTCACTCAACAAGTAGGAACTATATCTCTCAAAAAATTAAAAAAGCATATAATAAATCATGCATGTGCTGGTTATGCGCTTTCTTATGAACATATCTTATTATTTTAAGGGGCTCAAGTGTTAATGCCTATTACGCTTGATCATCGAAAAGTTAGGATTTACAAAGTCTCCAACGAAACCGTAATCTAAATTATTAAACCTAACATAATCCTCCTTGTAGTTTGAGAAGCTAACTTCCATGTAGGTTCAGAAGCTGGTACGACACTCAAACTTAACTTATTGTTATAAGTCTCACTTTGTTATTAGTGAGTATACCATATTACTACATAGCATCACATATTGTAAACATAAAATGTAAGTATGCATTTTATAATTTATATGAAAATATGTAAAAACATTTTTTAGGAAACTACTCATTATATAGAAGAAATTCCTACTTACCTGATTTCTAGAAATAGGATTTGCTAACTCATCGAGTTCTTATCCACTATACTTAAGTTATAGGAAAAAATCCGATGAAAATATAAGGTTAACTTATTTTATGCTATTTAATTTAGTATAATCGTAAAAGGAATTAAATCAATTCTTAAAATACATTTTCCTTTGATAAAGGAATAAACAATTACTTTAGTTGTCAATAGGGTCAATCAATTTAATCCTCATTACTTAGAATTTCCACTTAATTAATTTTCTATAATTGCCTTTAATTGATTGTGATAGAGTTGATAATTAATTAATAAATTAGTAATTAATTAATTATCTCATCCCATTAACAAGATCTAAATAAAGTTCTAATATTATCCTTGTGGGCTCACAATTATTTAAATAGCCCATTCAAATATATAGTGATATTGGCTCATAAGCCTATATGTAGTTATTAATTACTATTTATTTCAATAAACCTCACATGGCCAACTAAATCTAGAATTGATTTATAGAATTCTATACACTAAACCAAGGGGACTTTGGTATGAACAAGAACTTTTGAACTTGTATGAGTGTTGAACCTGTAATTAACATCATAACATTATAAGCCTAACAAGATTGGTTTCTATGAGTCCCATTTAATATCTGTTTGAAAAACCATTGAAGTTGTTAAGAAAATCCGTATTTCATAAAATTTTCGTACAAAAAATTATATATTAAAATAGAGTCTAAATTTGACAAAACTGTTAGCTGAAGGCTCATATAGTTTGTTGAGCTTTATAATTTCTCTGTTGGTCGTAAAATAATTTGGTTGCTAAATAGGTTTAAATTTCGTACCATAGAGACACTTCACAATAGTTTTGAAAATTATCGTATAATTTCATTAAAGACAACATTCTCAAAAATTTTCTTCACAAAAGCTCCTCGTTTCAACGAAATCTAGAATTTTCATGATTTTTATGTCTTTAACATATCCATATTCAATGATTGATCAAAATTTTAGCGAATTAAACAGTTTTTTATAAAAAATTTTGACTGCTTTTAAAAATATGTTTTAAATTGTGTCTTAGAGGTAAAATCATAAAAATTTTTCTTCACAAAAGTTTTTCATTTTATTGAGATCTAAAACTTTCATATTTTACAAAACTCATGATTCAGAGTTTTCAAGGGTCACTTTTGTTAAAAACAAGTAACTACACTATTTTTAAAACATAAACTATGCTTGAAGCGTTGTGTTAGAGGCAAAATTGTTAAAAAAAAAAATCATGAAAGTTTTTTGTTTTCACAAGATCTAAAACTTCTCTGTTTGACAAAACTCATGACTCGACCTCAAAGAGGCTTGGTTTTTGTAAAAATAGTGGCACCCATACTAAAAACAATTTTTTCATGTAGTTTTTTAAAATGATCCAAAACTCCATCTTAGAGTTAGAATCTCAAGAAAACTCTCTAATAAGAATTTGTTCGAAAAATTGAGTCTAAAAGTTTCTTGTTTGTGAAAACCCCAAATTCGACATAAAAAGGATCCCTTTTTGGACTCAAACAGTGTAGGAAATGTTTGTGGCTAACAACATTTAGCCTAAACTAATCATGCTTTAACCTACACAACCATAAACAACCATGACATAGACTTATACTACCATAACAAATACATGATTTCACCTTTATTATCATGCTATAATTATCAATAACCATAAACTAGATCAAACTTAAATAAAAGGGTAAAAGGTTTAGTTTTATACCCTTGTCAATGACTTCAAAAGCAACCTTCTTTCTTTCTTTCTCCATCATGATTTTGGGTAGGTTTTTGTAAGTATGAGAGAATGAAAAATTTTGAGAGAGAGGCTAAAAGGAGGAATTGGTTTGGTTTGAGGAAATGACAAAAAAGAGCTTAAAAAAGAGCTCTTGGAGTGATTTGGGCTTTTTATAGACTTATGTGATATTTTTGGATTAATCTAATGTGTTTAACTAATTTCTAAGCTAACATAATTGAGTCAAATTTTAGTCAAATCCTTTACTAATTCTGGCGCCTTCATCAAGTGATCAAAGGAGACTAAACTTTATCACTATTCACAATGTTAATTCCTATCTCCTTGTCACCCTCCTTTACCCACAAGGGTTCCTTGATTTAAGGAAGTAGATAATTTCTTGATTAGTTAGGAGAACTAGCTAGCTGATAGGAGAAGTTTGGTCCCCATTGGGGCCTCTAATTTTGCTTAATCATAGTCCAAAATTAACCTTTGAATTAATTGGTAACGATGTTAATACTTAATCTATAGTACAATTGGACTGTCATCAATCTTAAAACTATTCCTTGATTGAATAAAACTTAAACTTAACTTTTCCTACACTTATGTCAGAAATGACATAATCTTCAAGTGACGATTCTCAAGTCTAGATAGTATTTTTACCGACAATTCTACTCACATAACTTCGATTTCTAGATAATAGGCAATGAAGGACTTTTGCTTGTTAGAGTGTTCCTCGTCACACTGCTAATACTGTGCACTTAAAATTCTTATAAAATTGAATTCTCAAGCTATTTATATATTGAAATTTCCTCCACCTTTCAGGTGAAAATTATCAACTAAATTATTTGAATATAAAGTTAATAAATTAAACTTTAATATTGACTATTTAATTTTGGAATTTATGTATTAATTCCATAAATCTTTCAACTACAAAACAAAACATAGAATTTTTTAGAAAAATCCTTGACTTAAATTTGCAAATTATAAAATCTAATTCTATGATTTTCTTAGTCATTATAATCAACCCCTTAAAATTTTTGTCCTAAAAATTAGAACAACTAGAGGTAGCTTTTCCATATATCTTCTTCACGTTTCCAAGTAACTTCCTTAATATTGTGATCCTACCACAAAACTTTAAGAAAAGAGATAATATTCCTTAAGGTTATCTCCTCGTGAACCAAAATTTAGATTGGTTTCTCTCATAAGACATGTCTACATGGGCCTCAACTGGTTCGTGGTGTAACACATGCGACAAATCTAGCACATACTTCTTCAACATAGATATATATAAAAGCATTGTGAATATGAGCTAACTCTGACGGCAACACTAGTTTATATACGACCTTATCGATCTTCTTTAAAATCTCAAAAGGGGATTGAGTTTTCCTCTCTTATTGAACCTTATAACTTCTTTCATCAATGCAACTTTTAGAAAAACTAAGTCTCTCACTTGAAATTCCAAGGGTCTATGACACTTGTTTGTGTAACACTTCTGATGATTGTGAGATGTGTCTAACCTCTGCTTGATTCATCTTACATGCTTAGTGGTCCTTCTAATGAAATCATTAGTCTCCAAGTGTTTGTCCCTGGGTTCATGCTAATGAATTGGGGATCTACACTTTCTTCTATAAAGAGCTTCAAAAAGTGCCATGTCAATCGATGTTTGGTAATTATTATTATACAAAAACTTTATCAGGATCTAGTTTTTATCTTAGCCCCCCCTAAAATCTATCACACATGCCCTTAGCATATCCTCTAAAGTTTGAATGGTCCTCTCAAATTGACCATCTATTTGCAGATAAAAATCTATACTAAACTTTAACTTGGAGCCAATTACGTCATGCACATTCTTCCAAAACCTCGACGTGAAATGACACGTCTCAATCTAAAATGATGGATTTGTAACTCCATGCAGCATCATTGTCTTATACACGCACAGCTCTGTTAGTCACTTAATGGCATCATTGGGCTATCTAATGGGTAAAAAGCAAGCATACTTGATCAATCGGTCAACAATAACCCAAATTGCATTGTTGCCATCGGATGTTTTGAATAATCCGACTACAAAATCCATCGTGACTTAATCCTATTTCTATTATGGAATGTTGATCTTTTGTAATTCTCCTGCTAGATACTGATTCTTTGCTTTAACTTTCTAACAAGCAAGGCATTTTGACATATATTCAACAACATCTTCATGTCATGTCACCAAAAACTCTCCTTCAAATTCTTATACATCTTAGCTGCTCCTGGATGGACTAAATAAGGTGTTTCATGTGCTTCATAAAGGATTTGATTTCTCATTTCTTTGTCATCAAGGACGCATATCCTACCCTTGTGGTGGCATAGTATACCATCCTTCAAAATGCTAAATTTTTATTTTGTCCCTTCAAGGACCTCCTTCTTTATCTTAACCAAGGTAAGGTCAAGTTCTTGACTGCATTCCTATGTTTGAAGATGGTCGATTAGAGGGTTAAAGTCAATAACTTCCCTAAAATCATCATGATTCCAAGGCCTTGAAATGTCCTTCTATAGAAGTCAGGATAGCAAGTTGATCACCATTAGTGCAGCTGACGGCTTCTAGCTTAGAGCATCTACTACCTTGTTTGCCTTCTAGGGATGAAAAGGATGTTAGACATAAGGCCCTAAGAAGTAAAATCTTGTAATATGTTTTTGAAGACATTTTATCAATAACAAGTTCATTTATTTTTCATATGCCAAGTATTGTTCTCTTTATGTTCATTTCTATTGAATGTATAATAAGCAAATAAAAGTCTGAGATTGTTGGTTTAAACCTTTAAGAATCATGCATATGATGGACAGATTATACAGAAAACATGAATCTTAAAGGTAATGGTCTAAATCATAAGATCTGCAATCGAGGGAATAAAGTTGGTCACTTTATTCATGCTAAGATTGTTCTGTTGTCTACATTTCTAACGAGAGATGACTTGTCTTGGTCAATGGAGTGGGACTTCGTGAGTAAAAACATTGGTGCATTGTCATAGGTGACGATATATTGGATTAGGGACATAAAAGTTGAATTGATTTGGTTAATAATTCTATTTGTGCAAATCAATTCACTTTAGACAATCATATATGTTGTGTCTTAATCCTGAAATGACTAATGGGCCCGTTATCTTGACTTATGTCTTTTGATGCACCAAAGAGTGACATCTTGACTTAATGATGGTATGCATACTAGCACGTTTGAGTCATGACTCTTGATTGACGTAGACTCATTAGTCATAGATATGAAATCCATAGCTCTTTTTTTAGAGTTAATGATATTCTCTTATATACGTTATCCTGTAATTAGAAGACTGAAGTACTCAACCATTTGGATACATAGTTGTAACCAAATGGTATACTATCGGTAAGTATTCCAATGGTGTGCTAATGGAACGTACGAGAACATAGTCGGGAAGGTAAAATGAAATTTATCCTTGAGTCCATTATGAATATTCTATGAGGATATAACACATTATGATATGTCATGGACGGTTAGCTTATTGAAGCTTCGTAATTTTATATAGTTTGAGAGTGCAGCTCTAAGCTTTTAGTGGAATAGCGTTAGAGTTGATAATTATAAAATATGTATATGAGATATTTTATTTTATAATTATAGGAGCTTGAACTATATTTGTCTATCGAATCCCCTTTGCTAGCTCATTATAAGTGTTGTAACGATACGACATGTTTTTTTTACATATTGGTGACTTATGTTAAATTATTAGATTGGCTGAAATTCAATAAATTTGGATAATTCATGTTAGTTTATTGGTTGAATTAAATTTATAAATTAATTCAAGATAAGCATGTTGAATTATTTGGATAATATTTTATTTTTTATGGAATTATCCAGATATGACTGTTTAGATCAGATAACTTTTCTATTGGGTTATTTTAATTAAAACTGAGGCTTTATCTAAGATTCTCAGGTGGAAAAAAAGATATTCTTAGGGATCAAATTATCCCAAGTTCGACAAGCCAATGCATTAGTTTGGCCTACCGATAGAGTATGTTTGGTAAGCCAATAGGAAAGTTTGACTTGCCAATCGTGCGATAATCTGTATACGTGTTTTAGATGCAATTTTCATCAGAAGTTGATCCAGATTTAAATATTGAGGCTTTATCTGATAAGGATTGACCCTAGATTTGACCACTATAAATAGTGGGTGAGTTTTCTTAGTTATTTAGATCAGTTGAGAAACATAAAATGAGTACTCTAATTTGAGAAACTCTGAAACTCCGTAAGAGCTATTGTTCACAATCAAGAACCTTAACTCTAAGTCTTCTCAAATGGTTAGAAGGAGAGTCACCTAAGGAGGAGCTGTACGATGTGTGACCATCCATACTCCGACCATGGATAAAGAATAGCAAAAAAGACTAGTTGGTTATGGCTCTTTTAGAAAGTTCCTCTCTTTATTGATTGCTGGTGCTCTTCGGCATAAAAAAGAGGTTAGGAAGATCTATCATTAATTCATTATTTAGCATATCAAACATGTGTTTTTGAAAATTCTTTGATTTAAAATTTTAAAATTCTGTTGCGTACTCATTTTCTAACAATTGGTATTAGAGACTGTTTTTAAGTTGAATTTTGGGTTTGTGATCAAGTTATATATATATATATATATATATATATATATTATGTGATCTTATTCTCTTTTATGCTTGAATTTAATGTTTTAGAGAGTTGACACTATAAGGTTTTTATATATTTAAATGCTGTTATGATATTATACGGTAAATATTTAATTTATCATGGCTGATTAAATTATTATTTAATTATTTATTGATTTGTGCCGATGGTTTGTTAAAGGTTAGAATATGTATTCATTATTTTCCCAAGTTTTTAAAATTTTTGGATTTTTGAATTGTTAAAAATAAGATTGAAAAACTACTTAAAAACTATTTTTTTGGAAAAACATGAATTCAACTCAGTCGATAGGCTGAACCCTTAGCTTTGGTAAGCCGATAGTCGCAGACCGGCAGGCCAAACTTCCAGTTCGGTTGTCACGCCCCGGAGTACAGGAGGTAACGTGGTTGTTTAATTAAGTTAGTTAAGTAAAGATTTAGTTAAAAAGAGGGTTTTAGATTTAAATTTATGATTAAAGTAATGATTTTAAAACCATTTGAATGGAAGAAATTAAGGAAATAAAACAAATCATCATATTAATTAGGCAAATAAAAAAAAGAATATTAAAATAAATAAGTATGGGGTGGAACACGTATGGGTCCCACTGGCCCACATATTGTGCACACACATATAGTACTGACGATATTATGATACAACCACAGTCCAAAATAAAAGAGAAGTTAAAATCTTATATGCCTTGAATTGTAATTTAACCTACCAAATCCCTCTACTGGTCGTGAGTCCGGTCGGCGGACTCTTCTCCAATCCTATGCTGATATCCACCTAGGGTTAAGATTTTAAAACAAATAAAAAGGTGAGCGAAAGGCTCAGTAGGACTATATTTGAAAATTATTCAATTTTAAAAGAAATTTCGTAAACCAGATAAACATACAGAAAACAAGCTAGAACAAATAAACAAATGAATAATTAAATGAGAATTTAATAAAAATATAATCTTACCAAAATAATTTAGATAGGTCAACCAGAAAGAATACAATTTTCCTTTCCTGGGCAAGCCACATATAACTCACCACCGTAGTGGCCCAGCTGGGTTTCGGGACCTGCCCCCAAGGTCATTCACTACACGACCCGATCTCTGATATGGCATCATGCCCTCAAAAATATATATATATACATATATATATATCTCTTTGATTCATAAAATCTCTTCTTTACCAGATATAATCATTTATATTCATTATGAAATTCATTATGAACATTTCTCAAGCAACCATTTGTAAAGATATTTAAATAGAATCATTTCCCAATCTATCATTGAAAACATTTGATAAAAATTCATTTTTGGCTTAAATCATTTTGGAAATAGGGCTACCAAAAAAAAGAGAGGTAGAAGTCCTACCTTAATATCCGTGTCGGTGTCCCACACCGTAATCCTGATCCGCTATACGTTAGCTCCGCAGATCCACGCAAAATCCTTAAATGCATAGTAACTTAGTCCATTAGTATCTAACCCGAGGTATCCTATGATATTAAATCATCTCATGATGTCCTAGTGTGCCATTTAGGTTTACAAAATCATTATATAAAGTTGAAATTCAAATCAGGATTCAAAACAATTAAAACGGGTGAAAATCACAAAATTTTTCCTTGCTCGACCGGCCTGCCGGTTTCCCTGGTTCGGCCTGCCGGAAGAACAGGTCCGGTTGGCCGAACATCTCCAGGTTCGGTCTGCCGGTCGGATGAATCCGACCTGCCGAACACGAAGTTCGGCCTGCCGATCTAGAAAATTCCAAAAATTTCCACGCACGGGTTCTCGGCTTCCCAAATCCAAATTCTCAAATCTCACTTGTTTTCTCAGTTTCCAGGCATGGATAATCATTATAAACTATAGGAAATCATAGTAGAACACTTTTTAGTGATTTAAAACAAGTTTTAAACAAGATTTTCTCAAAAATTCAAAAATAGAGAAAAAATAGAAAATCTCGATTCCAATCCATTTTTGATGACATAAAGCTTCAATCCTAGTTAATCTAAGTTACTCTAAGCTAGATCAAAGCTTTTCTAGACTTAGAAACTCTTAAATTTCAAAATGCAAGAAAATTTGAAAAAATTAAAAAAGTTTAGAAATTTTGAAAACTAACCTTAAATCGAAGCTTGAATCGAGTATATGGTTGCTCAATCGCGTTCTCGAGCCTTCAATCCACAATCCCGAAGCTTGAAATCGGATTTTGTTTCAAAAATTTTAGAGAGAAAAAGGGAGAGAGCGAGTAAACCGAGAGAGAGAGACGGGAGAGGTGAGAGAGTGAGCGAGTGAGAGAAATGAGAGAAAATAAATAGAGGAAAAAGAAAAAGCAGTTGTACAAAACTGTGTGCAACAATACACTGTTTTCAAAATCAAATTGCTTCATTGAAAATTAAATTAACAATTAAAAACAATTTAGAATAATAAAAAATCACTAAAAGAGTAAATTAACACAAAGTTTCTTAATTTTCACAAAATAATCAAATCAAGTTCAAAACACTCATCATGGCACACTAATTCACCATTTTACACTCTAATGCCATTTAATCAACTTCGGGGTGTTACATCGGTAGGTTGTCCGCAGGGCAAAATTCTATTAGCTGTGGCAGCAGGCCGAACCTAAAGGTTCGGCAGGGCGATGGTCAGACCGACAAGCCGATAATCTAGTTTGATAGGTCGGCAAAGAGTAGAACATTTTTAAAAAAGGTACAGTTTTTCTATATAGTTTTGATTTTATTTTTAAGACAATTTTGAGAAACATAAAATTTTATGATGACCGAAGAAAAATGAAACATTTGATCTATGAGGGATTGAAGAATTTTTTATTGATGCCACATAAAAAATGATACAACTTGAAAATACAAGATGAAGAATCAATAATATATTTCGATTTATCTCTTATAATCTTTATTTTCTTTTCTTTAGGATAAAACTATGATATTATAGCTGTTTATTTATTATTTTGCTTGTGGCTTTGCATGTTGCTTTGTTTGTCTAGATTATAATATGATTTGCAACATATGTTGATAATATACTATGTAGAATAAGAAGTATCGCTCATTAAAAATTGCTCATGCATATTAACATAAAACCTTAACTTTTAAAATATTGAATGAAAGAAAGTTTTCGAAGAGAGAACCTATGGCCTCCATCGTTAGTCCATAGATAGCACATGGTGGTTTCGATTCTTAGAAATGAATGTTATCATGTATCATGTTAGATCATTAAAGGGATAATTTATTTTAGCATGATTTATCGGTATACACCTCTAAGTGGCAATATAAATCGTGGATAACATAGTTGAAACGATGGTTATACACTCAAGATTAATTTTATTATTAATCTCCCTTAGGAGCTCTGTTAATCAAATTAATGGCCAAAGAAAACAATTATTAATATATACTATATCAGACGGATCTTGATAGCATATAATAATTGGAGGGGATTCGTGTTCTTAATTGAATTTGGCAAGTGTCCTTGAGGCGGCTTGTTGAATTCTAAGTTGAAAATTGTCGTTGTAAGGTTGTTATTTTTTTCAAAGTTTTGACACATAAACACAAATATATGTTTACTTGTTTATGCTATCTTACTAAATTGTTGAGGAATATTTGCTTATATTTGATATATGAATCTTTATTATAGATTAAAATACCCAAAAAGACTTTATCATCGATACTCGATAAAAACACATTAACTGGCTAGAATTACAATGATTGAAAAAAGAACATGAATATCATCATTTCCTTTGAGAAACTAAAATTTGTGCTGACAACACCATGTCCTCACAAACCTACCAAGGATTCCACTAGCGAACAAATACAAGCGTATGATCACTAGAAAAATGATAACGATCAGACCTGCTGTTATGTTATAGCTAACATGAATAACCTGCTGTAAGCTCAACATGAAGATTATGAAACTGCAAAACAGATCTAAGATAATCTTGAAGACATGTTTGGAGGCCAAGGCCCAACAAAACGGCAAAAGGCTCTTTGGAAACTTTTGAATTGCAAACAAAAGCCACAGACTCTTGTGAAGGAGCATATGATGTTGGTCATAGGTTATCTTGCTAAGGCTTAAACCCATGGAGCTGATGTTGATACTGAGTCATAGATAACTATGGTCTTTAAGACTCTATCTAAGAAGTTCATCCTGTTTAAAGCCTCATATAATTTGAGCAATAGACAGGATGTGACCTTGACTGAGCTGATGAAGCAGTCAAAAGAGTTCGCAAATCTAATCAAGAAAACTCCTGTTGTGGAAAGGCCAACTTGGCCGCTGTATTCGATTCCAATCCTAACCCAGGGAATGGAAGGAAGCAGAGGGCTAAGAACAGGGAATCTTCTATTCCGCAAATGGCAAGAATAAGAAGAAGAAAAAGAAAAACTCGAATAAGTTGAAGTGCTTTTTCTGTGGTAAAGTTAGGTACATAAAGAAGAATTGCAATGACTTCTTTTTGCGAGGAGATAGATGTAAACTTCTGGTTATTAAAACCTGTATAGTTGAGGAATCAAATGACACTTGGATCATATATTCTGGAACAACTAATCACGTTTGTGTTTTTTTGTAGGAATTAAAAGAAGCGAGAAGTCTGCTACATGAGTACTTCATGCTTCGGATGGACGACGGATCCTTTGTATTGGCTGAAGCAGTGGGATACATCTAACTTTATTTTGATAATTATAGAATTTTAGTTTTAAAAAATTGTTTTTATATTCAACTTAAAGAGGAATTTGATATCTCTAACTCATTTATTTACAGACTCTTATTTAGTATCTTTTAATAACAAAATGGTGATTTGTAAAAATAAATCTTTTATCCGTAATGAATGGATGCAAAACAATCTCTATTTTATCATACCTAAGATATACATACTACTTAATGTAAAGGTTAATTATAATAATTTTAAAAGACTTAAAAGTTCTCACTCTAATAAGACTTATCTTTGGCATTTGCGATTAAGTCATATTAACTTGAATAGGATTCAAAGGTAGGTAAGGGATAGATCTTTAAGTCACTTAAAGATGGAATCTATACCACAATATGAATCTTGTTTGGAGAGCAAAATGACCAAAAAACTATTTGGGTCTAAAGGCAATAGGACCAAATGAGTTCTAGAATTTGTGCATATGGATGTTTGTGGTCCCATGAACATCAAAACACGAGAAGGGTAAAGCATATGACTCCAGCATATCAAGAATGGGATCACAATCCTCCTCCCAAGCTTTGCCAAAAATAATTGAATCATCCACAAAAAAAAAAAAACAAATGGCTAACCTTGAAGCATATCTGGCAACAGCAATGCCATACAAATCTCCCTTTATCCGCGCTCCAAAAGAGAGATGATAAGCCTTCCGCACATAAAAGGAATAAGTAAGGAGAGAGAGGACGCCTTTGACGGATACCTCTTTGTGGTAGGCTCTAGAAACTCCTAACCATTTTACTCATGTGATTGGGTTAACTTCAAACAGTTTACACCAGAGAGAGGGTACAAAATTGCTATTATATGGTGTCTGTCACATTGCATCCCTTTACATGACTGAATCCGCTGCTAAATGCATTACATTTCCCTAACGTCCACCTCTTTGACGCACACCTCTTAAGATGGCAATGGGATCTGGATTGATGCGAAGTTTCATTTGAAACCAATGGCATCGTTACTCAAAGAAATCATCTTATTTAAAAAAATTCCGCAATCCATCAAAGATTTTTAGAGCTCTCAATTCACCACTTCTTATGTCCCTCAATCTCCTTAGCAGTATCTGAAAACAGGAAGATCATCAAAACACATGAACAACATGATTAGTGACTAGAGACTACAGTCAAATATGGTGACTTGTGTTTCAAGGCAGCTCTAATAATATGTATTGCTCACCAAAATAAAGAGGGTGGCTCTCGAGATTATGATTCCTACTTCCCTCTAAATGTAGCAACCAATATCTAGAAGACATAAAGATGGGTTTATTCAGGCAATCAGGTCTCGTGAATTAAAAAGTTTCCCCCATAAACTTTTATTTTGAGAAATAATTTGATGAACTTAATATGTTGCAAAGTGTCCCCAAACTGATGAGCTGTTAAAATTTGAACGGAAGTGCCCAAGCGCATGTGAAATGACAGCTCTGTCGTCATCAAAATTTTTTTATCTTTGCCTTCAAAGGATATCCAATAGCATGCATGAGAATGTTTCCATCCAAATTTGAACAGTAGTCATTGACGGGGCACTTTGCAACAGTTTGTTTAAACGAGTAATATATCAAAATTAGAAGTTCAGAGGTTACTAGACAATTCTTTTAACATTCAGGGGCAAAAACACCAAATACCCAACCAAAAAAAAATTGCCCACGAGAGAAAAGCTATTCCTTGATCTTAAGCGGAATGCCGATGAATTTTTGGAATGCACTTGTTCGAAAGGTTTGAACATGTAGCAAGAGACACTGACTCACACACTGAAAAGAAAAAGAGTAGTCCATCTGCAGAAGAAACGAGGTCTGAACTTACGTATTGAGTACGGAACAGTATTCTTTGCTTGCTAGTGCACAGTTACAGCTAACTGTTTTAGAAACAACCTTCGATTGAGTTGCTTAGGCGATGTCACATCTAAATCCAATGATCCACTTTGCTGTCAAAGCAAATTACCAGATTTTGTAGCTCAAATTTCTTGAAGATGTAACAAGACTTCAAACAAAGTAAATACAGAGATCGTCATGGAAATTATTCTTTTACCTGCAAGAACTTGTTGTCCTTTGATATGCTAGATTCACAACCATCCAATATAAACTGTAAAGCCTCTTCCTCTATTTCAGGGTATCTTAAATCCTTCTTGATATCACTTTTGTTCCACGCTGCAGCAGCCATCTGTAATTAAAAACATGTTTAAGATAGATCATATGAAATTAAAACCGCGATCCATAAGCACAAGTGGAAAACCATCAGACCTCTTCAAATTGCCCGCTCATACTTGGAGGGCTAACAGCTTAATAAGCATATGCCATTAATTCCAAAGGCCAACCAGTGATTCGGATAACATTGAGAGCTGCCCAAAAAGAGGAATAAGGTTGCTGCTACTCAATTACTAAGAAATAAGAGGTATAATGCTTGAAAAAACACAAATTCTGAGAAGATAGAAAAGGAAAACGAAGACTTTTTCTCAACTGGTGTGAGGAGCTTACACTTGCAATCCATGCTTCCTCAGAGCTTCCGACTTCTGCTTATAACATTTATCAGATTTCGAAAGTGACAGTGACAACTCTACTGAATCACTGGGTTTGTTCCCTCCTTTGGAACAAATCCATAGGAAAGCAGCAGCTCTCCATTAGATTTCTTGCCATATGAGATGAAAACCTGCACAAGTTATTCTCTTAATGAGCTTTACACATCATGTAAGAACATCACAGAAAGTATATTTCAGTTCTAACTTGAAGTTATCCCCTACCTAGGAAAATAATTGCAAAAGATAATATTAATCTAATTTTGAATAGCATTTTTCCCCAGAAATATGTCTATGTTTCCCCAAAAGATAAAAAGTTGAATAAATTTATCATGTACGTCCTCGAAACAGTTCAAGTGTATTCATATTATCTTTTTTTTTTTTTCCTTAAAACTAAAAAAACTGTTTAAGTGACTTCGCTCCATAAAGATTTGAACTTTTTTAATGGTGAAAAAGTTTCATTCCTTACCTGCTCACCGGGCTGATATGGCCGATCCGTTGTAAAAACAACTCCTTGAGATGATTTATCAAAATCCAAGAATGTCTCCACCTAGAGCAGTCAAATAAAGATGAATTTAAAATACTCAAAACTTTTTGCAGCTAATTTCTTTTCCAAAGTTTCTTATGAAGGGATTAATCAGCATACCTCACAACTGTGGTTCAGCATATCCGCCCAGGGAGCCAAGGCAAACTTATCATCCCTTGAAGGTAACCTGACCTGTGCAGACCAAACATGTGTAAACATCCAGATTAGGCTGTGCTTGGCAGGAGGGAGAGAAAATAACAAGGAAAGAAAGTTGCATAACCAAGGTGACTAAAATGGAGAGGAAAGAGGGAGCTTTTCTCTTATTGCATTTGGTATGGATTCCTCCTCTAGTCCCTCCATATAGGAAGAGATTAAAATAGGGGTCAATGATTTAAAATCCCTCAGGCCTCTCTCAATCTATTCAGTCCTCTTGTCCCTCCTACTAAACAACCATAGGTCCAGAAATCTTTCCACCAATCCTCCTACCCCTATCCCTCCTTCTTCTTTTCCTCCCTTTTCCCTCCTGCCTAACAAGCTCTTAAAGTGCAATTTCAAGCTTTTAAATTGACAATTTTTTTCTGTTTTGTTTTGGTTTTTTTTTTTGCCTTCTTTTTCTACCAAAGATGCAATCAGAAATAGTCTTATGGAAAGGTAGTGTTAAACAACACCTGCAGTGAAGTCAGTTAATAGTTTGTTCTTGAATATTATAAAGATATATTCCTCTTCCATAATAGGTATCCTATACTCGGTAATTTTTTAACACCATTGGAACTCACTATAGATGAAATGACCATAGTGGAAATATTAGAGAGAAAAAAGTGATATACAAACACTACTCACAAGTTTGCAGTCCTAGCATTCCTTATCACTTTATGTTCTATAAACAAATCTCAAGTTTGTGTAACTAATTTCTTAGAGCAACTGATTATCTTCCAAAGGCATCCAGCCACTCGTAGTAAGCCTATGAGTGTAAATAAGATATCGCATTTATGATTATCTGACTAAATCAACTTACCAAACGTGAGAAAAGAATGCAAATGACCATCTGAAGGTTTCCAAATTGAATACCTACAAAACATAAATTCAGGAAAGAAAATCAGGATTTTGAGTTTCTTTTTGCTTAGATAACACTAGTTGTGTAATGTGAAAGTGTACCTCCTCAGGAAATAAGTGAGGATACTTGGAAAATATCCTAAGCCTTAAATGTTTGTATCTGCAAACAAAAAAAAAAAAAAATGGAGGAGCAAATTCAATATTCAATTTGGTAAATGGGAAGATCATATGCTTGCGAAAAGTAACCCATCAAAGGAAAAACAGTGAAAATTAAAATAGCTAACACAAAGGCCTACGTTCCAATGACATTTGTAACCCGTTCAATTGCTCTCTCTTTCTAATCTGTGATGCTTCCAAATACCAATCTAACTCTTCACGTGTCCTGAAATAGAACTAAAGGAATAGAATTAGAATTAGTACAAAACAGAATTATAAGAATAGAACTAAGAATTAACCCTTCCAAAGGGGAAGACAAATTAGTACACATTTGAGAGAGTTGTGAATTCAAAAGGTAATAAAAAGAAAACTTAGCAATAGAGAAGTGAATAAGGTTGCCGAGGTAATGCAGAAATATAGTCGCTCCACCTTGAAGATTCCATGAGACTTGCCTCACTTATTAAATGGGTTGCTAGTAATGGCCAATCGGGCACGGAATTCTTTTTCATCACTTCGCCAACCTCCGCACAGCTCCATTCCTTGCATTTCAGAGAGAAAAAAAAAACACACACACACACACAAATGATGATAAACTGAGAGAAACATAAGTAGACAAAATAGTGACCAAAAAATGCTTTTGTTGTTCCGATCCTAGGCTTACAGAGTCAGCAGAAATGACAAGAGAAGGAGGGACGAAGAGCAGCTTCTCTCCCTTGCGGATGTTCTTCAAAGCAACCAAGCCTCTCTCTCCGACGTCCACTCTCTGAATGGCCATCTTCTGGACCGGAAGACCCGACTGCGACAGCCATTTCTGAAGGGCCGAGGCGTTCTCCAAAATATTGGCCTTCTGGGTCCCTATCGTTTTGGTGCTCTCGCTGGTTGAGACAGAGCTGCAATGGAATGCAATTGTGGGGTTTCTGCGGAAGCTCAGTAATGAGTGTAGCTGAGATGACCGAGTTTTGTGGAATGGATGGAAGTTGGGAATCGTAGAAGTTTGAAGGATTCCTGAAGCTTCAGCGATGGCTAGAGAAGAGAGAGACGAGGCGTTATCTTTCTTTCTTAAGGGTACTTGGAGGGTGGTGAAGCAACTTATACGTTGTAATGAGTTGTGTGTTGTTGTAATTTTTTTTTTATTATTATTGTAATATATAAAAATTTTATATTATTTATAATTAAAATAACGATGAAAACCATACCATCCAAACAGTTGGAAGGTAACGTGAAAATGTTTGTTGGTTAATGTTTTTTTTTTCCTTTTTTAGAGTGCTATAGTTGATGGTTGTTTTTGCAATTATATGAATACATTCCCGTGAAAATTACTTTCTATTAGCAAAATGGAATACCTTTGTACATAATTAAGAAGTAAATTGTGCACATAGATATTTAGCTCCCGTTCATATTTAATACATGTTTGATTGAGTAGTAGGAACTATAGTTTCTATCACAAACTCAGTTATAAATAGTGTAAAGCTCTTATATGCTACAGTAACAATAAAAATATTGCTACAATGTAAAGCTTTCACATGCTACAATAAAAGTGGTTCTAACCACTGATTTACACCACCTTCTAAACACTCTTAGTCACCTAATTGCAGTAAATAGTTCACCTTTTTCATATTTTGATAAATAATTGAATAAATTGATGGTACACAAATGATTAGACGTGTTTGACTAATATGTGTTTGGTTAAAGATAATTCATACCACAAACTCAGTCATAAACAATATAAAACTCTCACATGTTACTGTAAAAAAAAATTACTATAATATAAAATTTTAATATATTATAATAAAAAGGTTCCACCACTAGCCAAACAGGAGATTGACTATAAATTCTGCTTTTTTAGTTTAAAGTTTTGGATATTTTTTCAATTTTATTTTAAAAATTGGCTAATTCTCAAGATTACGCTTAAAAATCCCATGAAACGTCGTCGCATAAATGGGTTAGTGCCTACTACACAATGTGGGATTTTTTTTATTTTTTTAATTTTATTTTTTCTGGAATAAGTATACAATTTGGGATTGTAATGTGAAATTTTGCCGCAAAAATCTTCCATCTTTCCACCATGTTTGCTAATGCCAGCCTCATCTCCTGCAACTTCTCCACCACCTTTCCATCTTCTTCACTCCCAAGCAAAACCCCAAAACTTAGAAGCTCACTTCATCTTCAGCTTCAACCTCAAAACCTCAAACCAACAACACTACTTCCCAAAACAACTTCTGGGTTTTCGAGTCTTTTCAGAATACACACCGACAAGGTGTCAATCTTCCTGCCCCTTGTTCAGCAAAAGGGTCGTCTTCAAATATGTCATGGTACCTTAAACAGTCAAAACCCAGAAGACCCAGTTCTGAGGGACGGAGATAGCTCGGAAACCGAGGGTGGAAAAAGTGGAAATGTTGGTGACTGGTCAGATTGGACGACTTCAATTTTGCTCTTTGTGCTATGGGGTGCTCTTTTGTACTATGCTTTCAATCTCGCTCCAAATCAGACTCCGGTATTGTATAACAATGTGTACTGATATAGTGTTTTGGCTTCATTTTTATAATAAAAAAAATGATTATTTGGTTTACTTGAAGTAGTTTCCTTCAGTTCATTGGAGCTAAACTAGTTACTGAAATTCGCCAGGTGGTTTTTTTTTTTTTTTTTATGGTTATTTTGCATTTGTACACAATTTAGTTATCGGTGTTTGGCAAGTTGAAACCTGAATTTTTAATTTTGAGAAATAGGACTCTACATTGTAATTGTGTGGTCTAACAGCTAATGGGCGTCAGTTAATGGACAAATACGCAAAATTGTTTGTTGGTTGGCAAACTAGAACCTGAACTTTTCTAAATTTTTTTTTGTCTTTTAGGACCTTAATTGTTGTTCATTATTTGGTGTCCAAAATCAATTGGACTGCATCACCAAAGATCGTCAAATTTAGGGTACTTAATGTTAAAATTAAAAGTTTTGAGTCTTAAGTTACAATCAACGAAAAGTTTAGGACGCATTACTGCAAATTACCCCTTTATTTTGCTGTTATCTTGAACGGGATTGATTTAGAGTTTTAGTTTTATATTGGGGGGACAAATAGGAGTCTGCTAGAAAGTCAACAAATTGAGATAGAAATTCTCCTGCGCGGTTGCTATTAGTTAGAATATAATGATTTGTTGGCTAACTGGATAACATATAGAAGTTTTTTCCGTTTGATTCTTCATTATATTATGAACATTATTGGAACTAGGCCTAGAAATTCTTTTCTTGAGAATTGGTCTGTGTACTTCCCTTTTACTCCGTTTAAACTCTTTTATTATGCCAAGGTCTAGAGTACAGATAATACTGACAGGATTGCATGGCATTTCCCAAATGTGAATGAAATACCTGTACCAGAATAGCCTTTAGTGTCCTTTCAAAAAAAAAAAAAAAAGCCTTTAGTGTCTATCTGTTGTTTATTATTCCTAACAAACTATCTCTTGTTTGTGTTCTTGGCTCAGTCAAGGGACGTGTATTTCTTAAAAAAGCTTTTGAACTTGAAGGGGGACGATGGTTTCAGAATGAATCAAGTGCTTGTGGCACTGTGGTACATTATGGGTTTGTGGCCATTGGTGTACAGCAAGCTGCTGCTTCCGACAGGTAGAAGGTAGTCCTGCTAAGTGCTAATTCGTTTTTTTTTTTTTTTTTTCTTTTTTCATTTTGCTTAATGCCTGCAAAATGCCAAGTTGATAATCCTTTATTTTACCTCTTTTCATCCAGAAAATGCATTCCTTACCCTTGATAATTATACCAAGTAATTCATACGAGCGACATTGAGGCCTTACCTACAATAAATTCTGAATTAAAAGGCTCGGAAATCAGAATTATTCAAAAAACTTGCATTTTTAGTTTTCTACTCAATGTTAGTACGTGTTTCAGATATATTCTTGTGTGTGTGCATTCCATAATGTCGCTGTGACATATAGGGTGACGCTTGTAAGCTATCCTAAGCGGCATGACTAACGTCTAACAGCTGGCCATCAGTGCTACTAGGGACAAATAGGAACCAGCTCAAGCAACATTCTTTTCCTACATACCAGTGTTTCAGAACTTCATAAGCTGAATTAATTGTTTTAAATTCTCAGCTCGAAAAGCAACGTTGCAGTCTGGCCTTTTGTACTGTTTTCGTTCTTCGGCGGCGTATATGCTCTTCTACCATATTTTGTACTTTGGAAGCCACCACCTCCTCCCATTGAAGAATCTGAGCTCAGCAGATGGCCTCTGAATTTTCTAGAATCAAAATTAACAGCCGGGGTGAGATTTATTTTATTTTGTTGCATAGTTCCCACTAATCATAAACAGTTGATTAGTTCTCTGAAACTGCATAATTTACTCCCTTGGACATTAGATATCACTTGCTGCAGGACTAGGTATAATCATTTATGCCGGCTTAGCTAATGGGGGTGACTGGAAGGAATTTTTGCAGTATTTCAGAGAAAGCAGATTTGTAAGTGTTCAAAAAACCATAATATACGTACACATATGTGGTGGTTTTTCAATAGTTTCTCATTCAGACACATTACATGTTGTTTATCTCGAGTCTTGGAAGATCAGCTTGTATGATTATTCATTATTAACATAACCTTAACAATTAAGAGCAATTTACTTCAGGCATTAAACCTTCTTTTTTGTTCAGATCCATGTCACTTGCCTTGATTTCACTCTACTATCAGCATTTGCTCCATTTTGGGTTTACAATGATATGACTGCCCGGAAATGGTGAGTGATTTGGTGTCAACTGTCAAGGGAATATTTCTTTCAATCAAAACATGGAATTTCTCCTCTTCAAGGTAACTTTCTTGTGAACTTTTGCATATTTACTTGGATTCTTTTCGCAGGTTTGACAGAGGGTCATGGCTTCTACCTTTATCATTGGTTCCATTCGTTGGTCCGGCTTTGTATGTTCTCCTTCGGCCACCTCTGTCGACATTACCTGCATCATCGAGCGGCACAACTTCTGAGCCAAAATGATTCTTAAAATTCTTTTAAACGCAGTCCTCCATTCTACAAGACCACCATAATCGTTTGTGGAGGAAAGGTGCATATCGTGTTGCCAGCATGCATAAAGACTGACAATCAACGAGATGGTTTCGAACTCTGAGTCTCGACATGCCGTTATTTGGCCTCGGATCTCAGGTGTTCAATTGTCGATACATGCTGATAATAATTATACTACCTTACGTGACGCGCCTATAGGAGGACAAGCAGTGTATGACTTGTAAAATTAGTAGCTATCATAAAGTGTATAACTCCTTTTTTGCTTTTCAATGAGACGATCACATGCACGATTATTGATACTATAGCTTCCTTTGGACTTTTCCTAGAAGTAAAGAAGCTCAGCCAATTCATGGTTGAGCACAGATATTAGACATAAAAAACTTCTATGAAATATTACCTGATGTAGGACACAATAGCAATAGATAACAGTTTTCCATTAAAAAGTTCCTATTGTAGAGTACTATTTTGGAGTTTTCTAATTTTTAGATTCAATTGTTTTTTATTTGGTATTTTCTTTGTAATTAGTTGAGTTTTCAGTTTGATTTAGTTTCTTTCTTCTCTTAATTTATCTACTTAAACCCCAAGTTCTCGAGTTTTTTGAGAAATTATCAAAGTTATCAATAATATTATCAAAGTATCAGACAGTATCTTCCGAGTATTCTTCTTTTTCCATGTTTGTTTCAAACGCAAATTCCTCATCACTGCTGCTAATTAATTGAAAAATTAACATTGCCAAGTCCAGCACACATCATTACGACGTCTTCACCCTAGTTCAGGCCTCCAGGCCAGCAGTGATACCTAAGCCTGTCTCTTTTTTTTGTATGCATTACAAGCAAGACCATGAGAAAACGACTTTATCCCTATGTAAGTGCAACAGATGTTCCTTTTTTCCAGTGGACCAGAACACGATTTACGCTGACAGTTCAGCAACATCAACCATATTAACCAAAATCATCCAAACAAGAAATTAAGATGGGACCAGGAATGAACATATTTAAAGAACAATAATAAGGCAATCACACCGTCAATTAGTTTGAAAAACGGATATTGCTCGGATATCAGAAAAGTGAGCAATAAATACATACGTTGTTAACAATATTAGCACGCAGGAAAAAAAAAAAAAAAACAAAGACGGAACATAATGACCGTCTAATTCAACAATATGGAAAGAGAACATTATTGTTTAACCAGTGCATTACTTCACCTCGTTCATTCATACAGCTTAGTGAGCTCATTTTTGAACTTGGCCCTCAGCTGTTCTCTCTTGATCTTAAGAGCCGCAGTAACCAATCCAGACTCCGGTGTCCATGGATCTGACAGCAACTTAATCTTAGCAGGAAGTTCAAACCTGTCCAGTTTTGCAGCTTTTCCTACCTGCAAGCATGTAATTTGATTTTTCTTAAAAAAGGGTGGTCACCTCCGCCTTTGTTTCGGGTGTAAAGAAATGGTCCATGATCTTTTGTACACAAAATATGAATTCCTGTACGCTTATTAAATCTAAAGATGAAGCATAAAAGTATAGCTTAAAGTCAAATAATGGTTGCAACTACAACTAAATAAGGTATTATCCATTGGTTTGCCACATGCCCGACAAAATAATAGAAAGGGATCCTCTAACACGGAAATATATGAGTGACTGAAAGTGATGAGAAATATTGGTATTTCCAATCTCTTTCTTAT
Organism: Artocarpus hirsutus; assembly: GCA_946598075.1. NCBI lineage: Eukaryota > Viridiplantae > Streptophyta > Magnoliopsida > Rosales > Moraceae > Artocarpus > Artocarpus hirsutus. The sequence continues at coordinate 49,985 of CAMOHE010055599.1, forward strand.
CCAGCAAAGAGCCAAAGAGTTCCAAACAACACATCATTTATAGAACATCTTGTAGATAAGCAATGATAAACAAACCTTGGAGAGGGACTGTTGAACCTCATTTACCACTTCAGCTTTCTCACACAGGTCAGGAAAATCCTTAAATTCGATGCCAGCTTCTTTAGCCCACTTCTCAAGGACTTGACGTACAGGAACAACTAAAGCCACACAGTAGCTGTGGAAGGGATCCGCGTTCAGCATTATGTTGTCCACATAACTACTCGACATTAGGGCAGATTCAACCTGCAGTCATTGCAGCAACTGCACAATGAGCGTCCTAGAAACTCTATCGAACAATTCATCAGTACATTATCGATCCAATAATTTCGTCCTTTGAGTATGGTTGTAATTAGACCTTTCCAAGAGAGATATATTCTCCATGTTGAAGTTTAACGATGTCCTTCTTCCTATCAATAATCTCTAGGCATCCATCAGGATAAAATCTTCCAATATCTCCAGTGTAGAACCAGCGCATACCATTCTCGTCAACCTGTAGCATGTAAAACTCCTAAGACCCAATACTTACAAGCTGTGAAAATAATGTTGGAAGACATAAATGTTAATAGTTGAGAAAAATAATCGCAACTAGGGAAACTAGGGATTTTAGAAGCACCTTGTACACTTCGTTAGTCTTTTCTTGATTCTTAAAATAACCAGCAGTTACACTGTGTCCCCCAACAACGATCTCCCCTCTTGGCATCGGTTTGTCAGACGTCATGTAGCCACCTTCTTCCCAAGACACAAGCTGCATTGCAGCAAATAAGACATTAAGTTCCAAATCTTCAGAAATCCACCTTGTACACCTTGCAAACATTTCTAATCTCTTTAGAAATCAACTTTTAATTGTTAGTGGCCGATGGCACGTATGTTTTCAAACTAGAAAACCTTAAGAGTACCTAGTAAAAACATAAACTAGACAGGTTGGAATTTTTCAAAAAAAAGACAATCACCTTTATATTGTTAATCTGAGCCATTATGATTTCAACATAAAATGACCTGAGTTTTCTTTGGGGTGGGTGGGTGGGGGAAGACATTAGTACCTTAATGTAGCAACAAGGAAGGGGTGGTCCAACACGGCCCACTGTTGTGTCATCTGCTTCTGAAAAAGCAGCTCCTGCAAATGTTTCTGTCAAGCCATATCCTTGACCAATAGGAGTCCTGTGTAAGAAAATCGCAACAGCTAGTGAAGTTAGATAGTGAAGAGTAAGAAAAAAAGGCGGAAGATACAGATATGGAGAGGCATCACAAGAAATTCAGAGCTAGTCCCGCATGGAACTAAATCTGGCAGTAGTTACTATCCCAGTGATTTGGTGGAAGAGTTCTTTCAAAATTATTCATGTAATCCATATTTGCAAATGTATAACACATAACTTTAACATCCCAATGAGTAAGAACTTGATTCCAACAATGTTTGTGAGAACAACAATCCTATAATTCATCATAATCAAGATCTGATGGTAACATCCCATCCATTTGTTGAAAGTATCAAAGTTACACTAATAACCTGCACATGACGGACAATGAACTTACACTAGTGGAAGGGCCTTCCAGAGCTACTATGCTAATTGGAGATGACAGCAGAAAACAAAAAATGATAAGATAATATGAAAGAACGATATATGCTCATGTTTATCCCTAACCTCAAGGAATACATTGAACACATCCCAGATAGTGTAAGGTCATATTACAATTGAGACATTTGTTCTATGGTAACATAAATATATAAAACTTTAAGAAGAGAACTTTTTTTCCCAAAATAAGAATAAATTTTGCTTATATCTATCTCAAACTCAAGGGGTGCACTGACCGCATCTGATCTAATGTAAGGTAACATTGCAATTGAGAAATCTATCTTCCGATGACCAAAAAAAAAAACTTTTGGATAAAACTCTTCTCTGCCCAAAATGTTCTTTCCTACAACATATGACGATTTATGAACTTCAGGCTAGTCCATATTTACCAAAACTTGGCCACCTGCTTTATGACTTCCAAGAATTTTTTAGTAAATGTCCATACTAACGCTGCTCAAACAGGAAGGCAATTACAGTAGTCACATTATCATACACATAAAATTTGTTTACAACTGAGGAAGCTTGAATGTCGAATTGAATTTCTAATTTCTGTGAATCAAAAGATGCAAAACTTGTTACCCCATGCAGATATTGATAAAACGTTGTGAATTCCTGGATAAAGGAGCTCCACCACAGAGCATAAATCTAAGCCGTCCTCCAAGTAAAGCACGTATTTTTTTGAAGACAAAAAGGTCCCATAACATTTTTTCCAGTCCCCAAGCCCCAAACCAGCTTCCTTCCACAGCTGCCAACCGACGTTTATATCCAACACTGAAAAGAGTCTTTACCAGACCCCCATTATCCTCAACCTAAAACGCATCCAAATTGTTTGGGAAAAAAAAAGCCTCCATTAATACTTGTGTTAAATCGTCATGGTACTATGTAGAGAGAATTAATCTATTGGATTTACACCTTTCTCAAAACTCCATCCCGAACGCGATCCAGTATAGCCGGAACTGCAGCCATGAGAGTTGGCTTTAGCACAGTAGCATCACCCTTAGTTCCCTTCTTAATTTTACTTGAGGTGTCTGTGAAAGTCAATGGTGAACTATAACCGATTCGACATCCTGCAGTCAACATGACAGACTGGACATCCACAACACCATTAAAATAATTTTCAGTAGCTAACATGCACAAGTAATTAAGAAAATACAAAGGTACCTCCGCTGCCAGTTCAAAAACATGAGCCAGGGGCAAATATGCCAGGTATACATCATTGCTATCAATTCCAGGGATCACTGTCATAACTGCTGCAACAGTGGCTACAATGTTGCCATGCGTTACCCTAACTCCCTAGATCACCATCAAACAATATCACCATACAATCTCTAGTATGAAGAAATAACAGCTCAAATTTCGATATTTTCCGACATAATCAAAAAAGTACTCAATTCAGTATAAACACATAAAAGAATCCTCAAGTTCTTGGTAATTTTCATAAATATTCTATATTTGTCAGGCATCTAGATAAAAAAACTCAAGAGAACGTCTATAGGAATACTCGGATCCACACCCACTGGCCCACCCACCCACACTTAAATGTACCTTCCAGTGATGGACCAGTAGCAAAATTTACTCAATATGATTTGGATCAGCATGATTACTCCAGCAGCAAATGGAACCAAAAATGAGAAACTTAATGAAAGAAAACAAAGAGGAAGCTAACCTTTGGCAAACCCGTACTGCCACTTGTGTACATAATAACTGCAATTCCATTCTTAGAGGGTAGGTTTGCAGGAACAGGACTTGTCTTACCAAGTCTCTCAACTTCAGAAAAGGAAGCAACCGTCCAGCCACTCAAACTTTCAGACAGTCCAGTATCATTTGAACTTTCATCATCTTCGAAATATATAACGTTCTGAATCGTTTTAAGGCTTGTTCTTATTGCTGCCAACTTCTTCAGCTGCTTAGAATCACATATCAAGGTCGTTGCAGAGGTCTGTCCAAATTTCAATGGCAAAATGAGGGCCATTCCAAGTGTTCAGAATTGATATCTTTAAATGATTTCAATACCATAAATGCACCATTCCCTAACAAACATAATAACTGCCAAACATTCGGAGACAATGACTACGCCGCTCACCTCATTGAGTGAATGGATTAGCGCATCCTCACCAAGAGATGCATAAACAGTAACAACAGTAACATTTTGTCGGAAGCATCCCTGAAGCAAGGAGAAGCATTAGCATTGTCTCTTAAGTATTTTGGAGAGAAAAAAAGGACTAAACATTGAAGCTAACAGCAAGAACCAAACATAGAAATGAAAAATAAATAAACAAAAAAAATAGGGAGTAGAATCGCTACTTGGAAAGCTATAAACCACTCTGCCCTGGTCTCGGAAAAGATTGCAGCATGGGTGTCAACATTGTGGCCTAATTTGACCAACCCAGAAGCAAAGTTGGATGCACAATCAAACACCTCACCATAAGTCTGCCATTTATAATCCCCCAGGTGAAGCTTCTCAAACTTCCTACCATCATTTGCTGTGACAAATTCCTTTCCAATTAGCTTCCTTGTTCCAAGAAATCGATTTTGTGAATGCTTTTTACAAGATTGCTCAAACAGAGCTGCCATGGTTGTCGCTCCTTGCCATGGAACTTCCACCAATTCTGTTACTCGAGCGTTGCGTACAGCATAACCTGGCTCCCCACTAACATTTACAGGAACTCCTCTTCGTTTTCCCCCTTTATTTCCCAAAAACAGAGAGGAAAGGAGCATGGGCACAAGTATCCCAACAACAACAGCACCAACAATTCCATACACTCCATAGCTTTTCCAAACTGATAAGAAATCACCCGATTGAAAACTATCCAGCATTTGCGTGTTCAGAAAACTTTCTTCCGAGTCCCCCATCACTGGATCTTCGTATTCTGCAAGATTGACTCCTTTCTGAAACAGACCAAACACTTAATTAAAACAAACACAATGACAGTATAATTTGCGATAGACTAAACAGGTAAAGAATTAGTTGGTAAACCGTAAAAGCACTATAGATATACAAAATTTTTCTCTGGGCAGAGTTATTACAGATTAGTGTAGAGTACAGCTATAATTTTAAAACGGTATCGATAAAATCCATCACTTATGCATAGAAAATGAATCGGAACAAGATTTTGCAGCCTGACTCACACAAAACAACCAATAAGAAACCACCAACATTCAAGCATATAAGCAAAACTCAAACCAGAGATGCCAATTTTCTACATCAATTTACTATTCATTCTCTGTAACTTGAAGATTGCAACCCATTTTCATAATAAAACTTTGAAAAAAAAAATCCGAGTTATCAACTAACAACAAGTGAACAAATGTAGTATTTGCAATACACTAAAAGAAGGATCAAAATAGATTGTTTGTAATTTAAGCATATATCTTTAACAGATGCGTAATTTCACAATGTCAAAAACAGAACAAAAGTTTGAAAAAAAAAAGCAAAAAAAAAAAAAACAAAACAAAAGAAAATCAGACTTCTAAACACTTGTTTAAGATTTCGCTTTCACTTGGCTTGCATATTCATGTCCAACGAACCTTCACAATATCTGAAATTGCAAGATATGAATATATACAATATTAATAATAATAACAACAACAAAAATCAAAAATCAAAAATCAAATATCATGGACAGCCAACTTTACCTCAATCCAACACCAGAAGCGGATTAAATTTAGATGCTTACAACAAGAAAAAAGTTGATCAAGTTAAAAGCGAGAAATGAATGGAACTTCAAATTGCGCCGATTCTTGCACAAATCAAACGAGAAAACCAGACAAAATCCATGGAAAAGAGAAGAATCAAATACTAGAAATCGTAACAAGCGAAGAAACGAAAAGGAATTCGAAGAATAACCTCTAGAACAATCCAAACGCCAAAATGATACTTATCTCTTTCTTTCTTTTCACCACCTCAACAACGAAAAAAACAAGTTATAACGAAAAAGTCCTCTCTCTCTCTCTCTCTCTCTCTCTCTCTATATGTGACGTGTGTGATCTAGTATAAAAATTGAAATTATAAAAATGACCTATAGGATTAAATGAACGTCAGGAAGGTGGCCGCAGCGTTGGGGAGGGGCAGTTTCGGTATTTAGAATGGAAGGAGCTGGGCTGTTTTGGTATCGTGTTGTCTTGTGTAGTGTTGTGTTGTGTGCGCTAATACCCAAGGCTTGACACGTGGCAGAAAGGAGAGACGCTAGCACTCTGATTTTGAAGAGGAGTCGACACGTGACGAAATCGGTGACGGTCGCGGGGACGGTAGGTGACCAACGTGCGAATGTTTGACTTTGGTTTTCCACGTTGGCATTCTTCGAACTCAAAGAAATTAAAATCCAATAAAAAGGGCATGCACCTCTATGGCGTGTTAATTGAGTACTAAATATACCGAACATCGTTATTTTCCGTTATTTTAAGGGATTTACAAGAAGTAGTTCTGTTCTACGAAAATGTCAGTTTCACGACCCTCGTCAATAAATTTAAAAAATAATTAATTTTAAAAATCCTTTTTGAATTATAACCTTTGTGATAGCTTACTTTTAAAATTTTAAAACATAACTTCTATTTCTTTTAAATATGAACAAATGTCAGCAAAAATAGTTCTTTTGGTAAAATTTTAACAGAAAATTGAAAATGATTATTAGTTAGAAGGTATTTCAATAATTTTAGTCATAAAATAACCAAAAAATTTAAAACTATAATAAAAATATTTTTCATTCTTTATTGATGATTAAAATAAAAAAACATTAAACCATTTGAATTTTTATTTTTTTTTTATATATTAAAATTTTTTTCAAAAATTTATTAATTTTCTTACACATAATAAGTATTTTAGAATTTTAAAAGTTATATACACTAATGAAACGAAAGGGAAAATAACACATATATATTCAATATAACAAAAAAAAATACAACACAAATTTTTCAAAAAGAAAAAAACCTCAGATAGTGTTAAAAAAATTTCTGCATATCTTTGAAGTTTTTATTGATATTTATATTTATACAATTTAAAATTTTAAAATTTTTTTAAGTGTGAAAAAAGTTAACAAAATTTTAAAGAAAATTTCGGTATATTGAAAAATAGAATGATCCAGAATGTAGTATGTTTTTAATATTTTTTTTTTTGTTTTAATCATCAATAAAGACTATTTTTGTTATAGTTTTAGTTTTTTGGTTATTTCGATAACTATGATTACCAAAATACTCCTAATTTTAAAATTTTATCAATTTGTCATTAAAATTCTAATAGAAGCATCATTTTTTTAAACATTTCATACTTCAAGGCGAGTGAATATTATATTTTAAAATTTAAGGGGCAAAATGTTATAAAGGCTAGAGTTTAATAGGAGTTTTTGTAATTAATCCTTAAAAATGTAAAAATTACACATTATAGTCAATCATGAGTCTAAATTTGTTGCCTCCATTTTTCTGTCTCATTAGCTATCCCTCTACTATTTATTTAGCACATTATTCAAACTGAACAAACTAAACACATAAATAAGACCTAAATATTAAATGTAGTTATGCAATTCATTTAGGTGCAAAATTTAATTAAGAGATAGCCAGATGGATAGGAAAATAAGACAACAGATATTGATTCAATCAATCATATACTCTAATAATCTAAATGACTTGATGACATATAATTGTCATTCAGAACTAAATCTCTCATTAAATATCTTTTACAATTCTAATTTTACACCTATTTATTATGTGTAGACTTAAAACTTCATGTTTTATAAGACATTCAGACGTCTCTTTTTTAATCTCCTATTAATTTTTGGATAAGATTATATCTGCCAACATTAACATTTCTAATACCAAGTTTTTGAATTATATAGAGACTCGTTTGCTTTTCCTCTTTTGAATTTAAAATTTTGTCTTCTATCATTTTATAACGCCCTCTTACGGACATTACAATAATCTTTACTTTTACCGTTAAAATTATTATTTAAAGATAAACAATTCAAAAAACACAATTACACTCAAGAAAATATCCCAAGAAAATATGCATATATATATATAATATTTGAAAAGCCTACTTACCAAATTTGCTTCCTTCACCTCAGGTAGTCCGACAGAAGATCGATAGTGTTCAATTAACCAACATCCTGTAGAAATAGTTAGTTTACAAATACAAATATGTTTTGATTATAGACACATACAAAACTTCAAACAATGTTTAAAACTTTCAAGAAAAAATAGTTAAATGTCCAAAATGTTTAATCACATCAAAATAAAAGAAACCACAATTAAGAAACTATTACACAGTCTCAAAACAATTAGAAGTCCATATAAAAATAAACCAAGTTCTCAAATCAACTTCGTGCAGAAAATAACATTAATAATAAAATATATTGCTCAAGTTATTAATTTCTTTTCATGACGTGATTTTGTTTTCAATCCAACACTATTGCACACGCACTCGTCCCCATCCTCCATCCTATTCTATATGCCTTTTTATGTTTGTCTGCAACATGATATAAGTAAGCATAAACTTAATAAGTATACTTTCTTATCTCACAACAGAAAATATAAACTTTCATAAAATCATATCGTAACATCATACACATAGTCATAATCATAGTAGTGGACAAAGCACACGTTTATATAGAATATATCTTTTTATTTAAACTTCCATATTAAAACATTATTCATTTTATCTTTAGTGGTCCAAGTGTTGCATCATTAACATTGTAGGCACGCTATCACGAGAGAAGTGAGGTGGTTAGTCCTAAACTAAACATGACAAGTCCATAAATATATACATAGGGTATGCAACGCTTAATTAAATGATATGTATTTATAAACTTTCTTTAAAAACTTGTCATAAACTGTAAAAATATGAACATAAAAACATCCTTAAGACAATTCATCATAAAAGGTCTTGAAATAAAAACGTTAAATCACAAACCGTTACTTATAAAACATTGTGTAACATTTTCATAAACTTTATCATGTTGTAAGTGAGAATGTACTTACTTGACTTGCTTAGTTACTAAACCTTAAATTGGGTGACATAACCACGGTTCTTGGTGTGCTTGCTTTTTGAAGTATCCATGTCAATCATTCATATAATACAAGAAATTAATATTTATGATCATGCTATCATTTAATACCATATTACATCATCATTCATTATTCTTAATAAAACAAAGTATTTTTGAGTCACAAACATGCATTTAGAGTCAAGAAATATAAAGACAGAAAACTTGATCTTTAATCATTTAGAGAAATTAATTTCAACCAATAAGCATGAATAAAGTGTAAAACTTCTTCCATAATATAGCTAACATATAAAAACATCACTCAAATTTTCTTCTTTTAAAAATATTAATCCAAAATACCTTTTTCAAATTTTCAAGACATTCAAGTAAATTTATCAGTCATAAAAACTTACTGACCTTTAATAAAACAAAGTATTTTTGAGTCACAAACATGCACTCAGAGTCAAGAAGCATAAAGACAAAAAACTTGACCTTTAATCACTTAAAAAAATTAATTTCAACCAATAAGCATGAATAAAGTGTAAAATTTTTTCCATAAAATAGCTAACATATAAAAATATCACTCAAATTTTCTTCTCTTGAAAATATTAATCCAAAATACTTTTTTCAAATTTTCAAGACATTCAAGTAAATCTGTCAGTCATAAAAACTTACTGACCTTTAAGGATTCATCACCTTATATCTTTCAATTCATACAACTAAAGTATGAAAATTTACAGAAATAAAGTTAACGCATATATATAACTCGCAGATTTTTCTTTAGCCATAAAAATTTCATTTGTAAATTAAATAAATCACATAATCAATACTACAAAATCTGCCAGTAAAACCTAAGCAATGAGCAATCCTAATTAAAAATTATAGATTAAAACATTTATGCCATAAAATAGTTTACAAAAATTATTACATATAATAGAAACATAAATCATAATATAGCCAAAATTCAGCTTCAAATAAATTTGAAATGATTCAAAACACACGTTTGAATTTAGATTTAATATTAACATCACACATGCTAAACAACAAATACTCTTCATTCAAACATTTTGATAAAATAAACACTAGAAAAATGAGAAATATTGAAAAACACATTTAAAAATATGATTTATTATCTTATAAATTATATACATTGAAAAACACATTTAAAAATATGATTTATTATCTTATAAATTATATACAGCATATCAGACAAATATTCATAACTTCTGAGTACTTGACGATCAATGAATTTTATCTTAAAACATAATAAAGATGTAAAGTTCAAAATTTACACATACTTAGTTAACATATGAACAATAACTCCTAATGTTTTAGAGCATCAAGAGACACTTTTTGTCCCATAAAATAGATTCTACAAGACACACATATAAATCTACCAGCAAAAAAAAATCCGTGAGCAGTGTTTGATTGAAAACTCATAACATTGAAAATATGTTGAACAAAAATTTATAAAAAAATTCAGACATTCTTAACATATATATGCACATTATAATTCATATCCAAAAATCGTAGCAAAATATAATCATTTGAATTTAAAACATTATCGAAAATTTACCGAACAAGTGAACCCTATAACTCTCACATCACATTCCTATAACAAAAATTACATTAAATTTATACCAAACTCATGAAACCCTAAAAATTAAACATAATATGAACATCATAAAATTAAATATTCGTAAAAATTAAAATCGTCACATTCATGACATATCACAAAAATTCAATTGAAACCAAAACTGTGTATTCTAATTTAACAACATATCCCAAATTTCAAACCCTAATCATATCAAACACACAAAATAATAAATATATCCATTGACGAAACCAAAATATCCTGTACATAAATAAATGAAATATTGTATTCTTGAATTCTTTTAAAGAGAAAATTTCGAAGAAAACAAAATTCCAAACTAATGGTGCGGGAGGTTTAGGGAAGAAAAGAGAGTATAAAAGCATAAAAGAATAGGAGAAAAGATAGAGGCAAGAAAAAGGGATACAAATAATATGTGTGCATGAAGCAATATATTTGTAGGTATAAGTAACCCTAGCCCAATATTAAATGGGTTTCCCTATTGTTTTTTACCCTTTCCTTTTCTTTCACAACAACTTTATGGACTTTTTTTTTCCGTTTTTTTTTTCCTTTTCCTTTTCCTTCATGGCAACTAATCCTTTGCCTTAATTTCCTTGACACAGAAAATTGTAAAGTTACTAATATATATATATATATATATATATAATAGAATAAAATATAATGTAATATAATATAGTATAATTATAATATATAATTATTTATATCCAACAATAATGTATGCTCCCATAACCCAAAAATATTAATTTACACATTATTATTATTATTCTTCTGGACACTTTATATTACCGAGTTTCTTAACGTCATAATAAAATTGTTACACGTGTAATTATCATGATATCATAAATGTTATAAAAATATGAAAATATGCAGTAAAATTTATGTCATTATCAAGAATATAACTCTAGGACATATATAACTCTAGAGTATTATAAAGATATAAATTTAGAACAAGTTGAAACTTAAAAAAAAAAACAATAAATACTTTATGCTTATCATTATTTTTTGGCATGAACATCTTGAGCATATTGATCCATTGTAGCACATTACTAAACAAAATGTTAATTTACTTAACATAAATAATAATAGCACGTAAAATATAACATTTTAATGTTAAATTAACATAAGTGTCTGTAGAAGAAAATGAAAGGCATTACATATTAATCATTAAAAAGTTGACAATTAAAAACCTATATTATAGTCATTGAAAAAATAAAGTAAGAAGTTTACTCATTAAAAAACCAAGTATTTTAGTCATTGAAAAACTAACTAGTCATTAAAAAAAGCTATGTAAATAAGAAGTTTAGTCATTAAAAAATTAAATTCCTTAGTCAATAAAGTATATCTTATCATATTTACATACAATCATTTCTTCAACACCATGTTTGACATGCTAGATTGGATAGGATTATGAGGTTAGGATTGGATTAGATTAGATTGAATTAGATAGGACTATACTTAATCTTATGTTGTGTTTGGTAAAATATATGCCTGGATAAAACAATTTAATATAATAAGTAAAAATTATTTGATTAATAATAAATTTATCATACATTAATAAATTTAAATAAAATTCCAGGCAAATTTTATAAACATTAACTATGATAATATTCTATATACTTAATCTGCTTAAAAAAAGAAATATTAAAATTTTAGGTAGATTGTTCAGTTGGTCTCCAACCTTTTTAAAAATATGAAATTTGGTCCCCATTCTTTTTTTATCTAATTGGTTCTAACTTTTAAAGAAAGGTATGATTTGGTCCCCAACTGTTAAGTTTGACTAATAAAAAATATTTTGATTACTTTAGTGAGGGTATATAAGTAAAATACTCAATATGTTTTAAAGAAATTAAAATTAAAACATAAAAACATTAAAAAAGGTAAAAAAATAATAAATATATTTATTAAAATGATTTTTTCCACTAAAAAAACAGATCTAATTCCCTTAAAAAATAAAATCTTTTAGAAAATTAAAAACTAGCCAAAAAGTAAAAATTAGCAAAAAACAAAAAACAGCAAAAATATTCCTTAAAAAAAATCTTAAAAAAGCTATTCCAAAAAATATATGAAAAAAATTATTCAGTCCCATTCCCTTCCCTTGCAGCCCAATGAAGACATCCTATCCCATCCCTTGCTGCTAATCGAAGACCCCCACCCCTTCAACAAAACCACCCTTCCTTCACCTGTGTCGACAACCAAAGACCTCAAACCCAAACTCAGGCGTCACGAGCCAAACCCAAACCTAGCCTCAGCCTCTACCAAGAACCTAAGAATCACAACTCTACGAGCCCCATTCTATCCGCTCCATCGCGAGCCCAAACCGCACCTTGTAGTGTCCCTTGTTATGAGCCCAAACCATGCTAATGATTGTCGACAAGCCACTCGCAACGCCCCTTGTCGCGGGCCCAGATCTCATATTCTCAACTTAAGTCATTAATGGCCAAAAAAAAGAGAACATTCGAATACTTAAGGGTTGAAATTGTGCAAGGAGACGGTGAATTTTCCAAGGAAGAACGACAAGGTTTGGGGGGAGGTGGGGTCACCTGTGAAGGAGGGGGCAGTGGGCAAGTGTGGGCGACGGGGGAAGGAGTTGGATTTTGGGGTTTTTTTTTTTTTTTAGTTTGTTGGTTTTTTAATTTTTTGAAAAAATTTGATTTTTTTTTATTTGTATTTTAATATTATTTATTATTATTTTAAGAGTAATTTAGTAAATTTAATTAAAAATGGATGTCTAAAAATTTTTTCCATCTAAAATCAAACGATTATGACCAAATCGCACATTTTTTAAAGGTTAGACCAAATTAAATAAAAAAAAAAAGTTAAGGACCAAATAACACCTTTTTAAAAAGGTTGGGAAACAATCGAGCTACTTACCTTAAACGTTTTTTTTCCCAAAAAACTCTTTTCCTCTATTGCACCCAGACCTATTCGAATGGCCAAGGCCATGGCTATGGGCTTAAAAAAGGGCACTTAGTGGAGATAATAGTGATGACTACTAGCTGTGAGGTTGAGATTGATGAGATTGATGGTGGTGCGAGATGCTAGGGGAGGTAATCAATGGAGAATCACAGCTCCGACTCTACAAGCAATGAGATCCGAGAATGGGGTGGAGATCCAAGGTTAGGGGGCTGGGCTTGATGATATAGAATGTGGGTAGCTTCGACAACCTCCAATGAGGTCTGATGATGGGGCAACGACGTCGATGCAAATCTAGCCGAGGAAAACTATGAACTTCGAGCTTCAAGACAGGTGGTGGTGGTCGAGTTTTACAGTGAGACGGCGGATGGAGGTCGCAACGGTAATGAGACGACGAACGGAGGTTGAGACAATAATGGAATGGCTGAGTCGAAGCCATTTGCGATGACATGGTATGGCAATGGAACTCTGGATTATTGAATCTCATGGTTTTAGGGGGATTAGTTATCCTCCATTTAAGGGATTATTTTTTGGTCAAAGGATAAGTTATCTAATCAAACTTTACCACCCAATGCAGGATTAAGATTATTTATCCTAATCCTAGTCCTAGTCTGACATAACAAACACGCCTCAAGTGTAAAAGGAATAATATGGTCATTAAAAAAAAACTAAATACCTTAGTCATTTAAATAGATCTTAATCATATATACTTATTTTTTATTTTATGAAAAACCATGTTTATATATTATACACCTTTATTTATAACATAGTCATTAGCCAAATACATTAATTCTCTCTTCTAAATTTGTAATGGTGAAATTTCATTTATTCAGAATCAATAAATACATTAATGATCAAGAAAATTTTAAAACACGAATGCAAAATAACCTTTTTAATTATAGGGTCATTATGGTCACCACAAATAAAGAAACTAAATTGAAATTAAATGTAATTGATCAATATTGAAAATAGTTAAATAACAGGCTATGAAATTTTATACTGCTCATGTTTTAAGGAAAGGTAATTGAATTGGATTTGGAAGAAAAGTACAAGAATGATAATTTCTTTTTTTTTCAATCTTCTTTATCATTATTAGGTAGCATACTAGAAAGGAAAAAAAAAAAAAAAACTCAATTCTTCTCTAGTTTTTAAGAATTTTTTATTTTTTCGTAAATTTACCAACAAAAACCCAATTCTATTTTAGTTTTTTTAAGATTTTTTTATATTTTTTATTAAACTTACAAACAAAAACCTTAACAATATAATTGTTAAATTTTTTTTTGCATAATTAAATAATCATTAGCATAACATATTAATTTATTGAGGATATATAAATAAATTTGGATTTCATTATCTCTAATCAGAAATGAACACCAAAGAGTGTAAAGCTTGACATTTTCAAGGTAAAACTCCACATTACTTTCCTCATTTTATATATTATGTGATTAGAAATCAATACAATCAGAAGAAAGATTGACACTTTTTATAGATTGACATTTTTTATACTTATTTCCTATATTGCATGGGTTATACTAATCCCTATTATGCAAGTAAATATATGATTAGGAAAGAAAAAGAACTCCGGGCCCAAAAAAAAAAAAAGAAAACTACTTTTTGTTTAGGCTTTTTCTTTTATGTAAAGTAAAGATATATTAATTAAAGCAATAAAATTAGATATAGATAGTGCACCCAACATGACACCCTAAAAAAATGTGGATTCTAAATATAAGATTAACAAGTAGAACCCACTTCCTATAAATTATAGTGCTAAGCATTAATGTTGCTTGCAAATATTTTTCTTTGAATTGATATGATATTTTTTATTGTATATAAAGTATTCAAGATTTGAATCGATACAATATAATTTTATTAAAGGGACAAAAACAAAATGAGGATGAGAACCAGAGAACATGACACTAGTCGTCACGGAAAGTGTTGGCCCGCGCTGTCGTTTTGGTCATGCAATTTTGCTCGTGGAATTTTCTGTTGTGAACCAGATAGAGTAATAAATCCTTCTTTCAGCGAAAAATAACGATAATAATAAATGGATAGTTAATTCTTCAGCAAAGAATAAAAAAAAAGTACTGAATTATTTATTTCGCAAAGGATATAATGAAGAAAACCATAATGATGAGGTGAAGGAAATACTTCCAAAAATGCTTCAGAATGCAAGTATTGTTATTTATAAAAACTTATGGTAAAATTATGACTTTGCTTTTTAAAATAATAAAATTAAAACAAAAATCGAGTTCATTTAATGCGAGTAGGGGTTTGTGAAGGCAACAGTACCATGCACCTGTTACCCTGTGTCAAGAAGGGCATAAGAACAATATTATGCTCCTAGCATCTTTTTTTTTTTATTATTATTATTTGAAAGACATGCTCCTTACTAATTTCTTGACGATAATATTGTATACATATATTAACGGAAGAAATGCTTCTTCTTTTTTTTGTCTCTTGTTTATTCTCTTACCTCAATAGGAAAAGCTACCATGTCCCCAAGAAAAAAAAAGGATAATTCTCGTAAAATATTATTTTTCAAAATTTACAGGGTGTTTAATGTAGGACAGTCTGAATCATTATTTTAATTATAAATAATATAAAGCTTTTACATGCTACATATCAAAAAGTTGCTACAATGTAAAATTCTCATGTATTACAATAAAAACAGTTTCAACCAATGGTTTCTAACACTATACCAAACATTTTATTATTTTTTTATAAATATTATGCATGTTTAAATGTAATATGTAATATGAATAGAAATATAACATGAATAAAAACAATATAACATGAATAAAAACATTTTTTGAAAATGTCCACTTCAACCGGAATACAAAGGGACAGCTTCACAAAATCCCTTTGCAAGCACATCTTACTAATAATACACTTTCTTTTTTTTTTTTTACTTTTAAAAACTGCCTATTTTTGTATTTATTTTCTTTTTAATTAAATTTATCAAATGACATTATTGTCCCTAGTAGAAGACAACCCCTACTTTCTCTCCTCCCCAAGTTTTCAAATCAGTCCTCCCCACTCTCTCTCTACATCTTCCTCTGTCTCCCTCTAATAACAAACCCTAATCTCCCTCTCTCCTCTCTCTGAATCTCCCTCTCTCTCCTTTGTTGTTCTCTCTCTCCCCCAAATCTGAAGATTTTCTCCTCCATCATGCCACTGCCGATCACTTTTCCTCATGCGACATCACGCCGAGAGGCTTCGATCCAGCAGATTTCCGGCGACGGTCGACACTGCAGCTCAAGGGATCTTCGTTCTCCAAGGTGATCCAGATGTCGACGACTGCCTTCTCTTCGACGCATTCTCCGAGTACAAGAGCAAGACGTCTGTGAGAATCTGCAGTGATTCCTCCATTGGTCGCCCTCTCTGCTATGGTACATCAACTTCAACAACCTCCAAGATGGTAATAATTCTTTCTCAAAGCTCATTGAGGAATTTGCATTGTGTTTTGTTTATTTTGTTTTATTTTTTTGTTCAGTTTTATTGTTCTTTTGTTGTAGATTCCATGGATTTTCCCTTTTTTGTTTGTGTTCTGTTTATGGATTACCTTGCCTATAAAAGCGTTAGTGCACTAGTCTATTCACAAATTATTTTTTCTAGTTAAATCTTAAATGTTGTATTACATATTGACTGTTCACTACTTAATTAATTCAATATGTTCATGTTTTGCAGTTCTGGCATGGGTGGATACACTGGACGTGTGTGCCATATTAAATTTGATAACATAGTTATAGATGTTTGGAAGCTTAATTACACACATGCTGCCGCAACGTTCAATGTGTTTTGGGGCTTGAGCAGCTATAATGCCGTTCAACTTTGATAATAACATAGTATTTGTGTTATGAGCAGAAGCTTCTCTCCCAAATTATGATGATAATAACTCTTTTCTCAAAAGACAAACTTGAAGTCGTAAGATGTTTTCTGCTTTATCTTTTTTTTTGGTTTTTTTTTATTATTTTTGTCACTGTAATACTGTTATTTCTTATCAACTTAAGTTAAATTTCTTGGATTCAATGCAAATACATAACATGCAGGGACTGTTACTCGGCGTCCTCTTGTCTTGCAACTTCATAGAATTGATAAAGGAAGAGAATACGCACAGTTTTTGCACCTCCCGAGGGAAAGATTTTCTGATTCTGGTATAATTCTATCTACAAAAGAAAAAAAAAAAATCTGATGAGTTTCTTGTTATGTACTTTTGAACAATATATTGCCTTAGTTTATGTTATGTACTTTTTTGTTATAAATTGTTTTATGATAATCTGGCATATTTTGTAATTATTTTGGTAAGCTTGTGTTGTTTTTTCTTTTTATGGACCATGGGAATTAATTGGTGTTTTTGATTCACAACTCTGGTCATATCCAGGGTGTTGTAATGTTAGAGATGGCTTGTAAGTTTGATTTTTGTGACAAATTACAAATAAGCTGGTATATTTTATTTTGGAACCTGATAGGTTCCGTAATGAAATTTGTTGAGTTTCGAGTTTCGGGGTAAAAGCTGGCGGGTTTTTAGATGAAACTTGACAGGTTCCATTAACAGGCAGTGTCGGCTATTGGAGGTGGTTGGTTGGTACTTCTTTTTTTAAAGAAAATATATCAACTTTGAAATCTATCAGATTACAATTCAACACTTCATGCCAGCGATTGGAGGCGATTGGCATTTCGTTATTTCAAAGAAAATATGTTGAAATTTGGTAGGTTATAATTCGGCATCTCGCGCCAGCAATTGGAGGCAATTGATACTTCTTTGTTTCAAATAAAATAGTTAAAATTTAGTAGGTTTTAAGTTGGAATCTAGCAGGTTGTAATACGGCACCTGTGCCGGTGACTTGAAGCAAGTGGTGTTTCCTTGTTTTAAAAAAAATATATTGAAATCTAATAGGTTCCAAATTGAAATCTGACAAGTTACAATCTAAAACTTGCGTCAGCAACCAGGAGCTGTTGGCACTTCTTTGTTTGGAATTTAACAACAATTTGCATCAAGTGAAAAAAAGAAGGTAATTTAAATTTTTAATAAATCACCAATTTTTAATAAAGAGACTTTTAATATGTGGTTTGATGAAAGATATTTTTAATAAATTCACACATTTGGAAGCATTTTTGTAAATTGTCCAAGAAAATTACATCATTAAAGAGGCCTTATACTTTTATCCTTCTATTAAAATATACCATAAGTACTATTTTAGATATTATCTCTTTCAACCACTTCTCTTAATAATAGTTTCACATCAAATTGCCATGGATGGAATATTGGAATTGATAAAGTGCTTGAAAAGCTTAAAGTGCATTTTAAATCCAAGAGGCTTATAGGAATTTTTTAACCATTTGTCACTAATAATGTTGTCTGGTGGCGTTAGTGGCAATATACAAGTAAATCCCACAATGAATTATCAGAGACGGGATTTGGTAATGATTCACCCAAGGACAACATATGTGGATGAGCATGGTGTGACCCCACGCCTCAACGCCCCAACAAAGTATCCCAAGTCGGTCTCATTTGCAAGAAAGATAGCTTGTGACCACATAAATTTAGCAAGAAATAATTTCAAATTTTAAGGACTTCATTTTGTTGCCAAAAAAAATAAAAAATAAAAACAAAAAGAAAATGAAAATGAAAATGTATAGAGTATTTGGAAGTAAATTGAACAGTGAGTTAAAACTAAAAATACTTCTTTACATTGAGAGTTAAAACTAGAACAAAACACATAGGATGTTTAGAAATAAGTTAAAACTAAGAGTTAGAACTTAAAATCCTTATTTTATACTATAGCATGTGAAAACTTTACATTGTGTAAACTGGAACCAATGAGTAAAAATTAAGTTTAGCATGTAAGAATTTAAACTTGTTTGAGTTGAAACTAATAGGTTGAAACTGAGTTTACCATATACTCTAGTAGACTTCACATGGGAAACGAATAACACTAGGGACCCTGGTTCCCCAAATTTGGATGGCAAATTGTCACATCGATGGATAAACATATACATTTCATCGAGGTTATCAGATTAAAAACTGGGTAAAAGAAGCGGTAAATTTCAAGTGTAGATAGTAGATGGATGGTTTGATAAATTAATATCTTCAAAATCTTTTGTTGGTGAATAAACGCTCCTGAATTATACTCGGGCTATAATTAAAAAAATCAACTCATTACACAGAAGCCTCTCAGACTAAAATCCTGAATACGGCTAAATTGAAAACTTATGCTCCTTGCTAACAAGGAAAGCACGTGCGCGTGGAAGTTGGAACTGTACTATTGACATATAAAGTGTCATAGCTTAAACCTTCTGAAAACTAAGGAGAATTCATCTGCAAGCATGTAACTATACGTCAAAAGAAGAAAACTAAATCATCACTACCGCAACTAAAGTATGCTAAATTGAAATACAAACTCTACATAGGTTCTAGAAGTAGTCGATAACAGTAAGTGTCTAAGTTTGAATAGAATGACAATAAAGGTCGTAAAACAAAAAGCTGACGAAGAAGCTCTAAGCTGAAGCTGAACTAGATTTGAATTTGTCTAAGTTGTAAAACCAGGCAAACTCAATGGTTCATCTGATCCTCTGAATTCAAGATGCATATACTGATGACTAGGAAACCTGCATGCATCTTCTACTGGACGCTTAAACATATATCTACTTTGCATAAGGATGGTAACGGCTACCACCACTGTAACCTGCTCTACTACCATAGAATCCTCCAGACCCATTATAACTAGAACCAGGACCAGAACCATAGCCACCACCAGCGCCTGAACTGCCATAACTTCCATACCCTCCGCTACTTCCATAGCCTCCACTTTCACGCCCAAATCCACCTAAGCCATCTGCACCATATCCCCCACCAAGCCCTCCTGCATAGGAACCAAAGCGACTAGAATAGCCATACGAGGATTCTCCACGATAACCAGAGAAACCACCACCACCACCACCAACACTAGGGCCAAAACCATTATCATTGCCATACTCTCCAAAATCACCAAACCTACTGCCAAAAGCTCCATATGACCTATAGGAGGTAGGACCAAAAGGACCAGTGCCAAAACCACTATAGGGGTTGCCATATGCACTGAAACTATCATTGTATGGGCGTGCCCTAGAATCACTACGAAATGCAGAAACTGGTGCAGGGTTTGAGGCCTTCTTTGGTTCAGCCTTCTTGATCTCAACCTACAACAAAGAAGTAAGTTAACCTAGGTTTCTCATAAGCAAATGTTTTTTTTGGTACCTTTCTTATGGATTTATGGGGGATTTCCACCTCAAACATTTTAAAGTAAAACCTGAAAGTGCTTCTTTATACAAAGTAGAATTATGTCCGTTTACACCAAACATCAAAAATCCTGCCAAAGCAATTACCTGAGTACCAGCCATATCAATCATATTTCCATTTTCCAGCAAACTATCAACAACTTTTTCACTTTCAAATACAACAAATCCAAAGCCCCGGGATTTTTTGGTTGTATGATCACGTATGATCTCATGTTCCACCACTTTCCCGTGCTTCAAGAAGAAATTCTTGAACTCATCTGTCATTGAAAGAGCAAAATCACAGCAGTTAGAAGTTAGAGAACATCCAATAAGTTAAAAACGTGGGGGAAAGAAACATACCTTCATCAACCGAGGTTGGAATGCCTCCGACAAAAATTTTCTTCGTTTTGAAGTCATTAGCTTGTTGAGAACCCTTTGGAATTGTTCTTTTGATTTCAACCTATGTGAACATGCATCATAGAAAAAACAATCAGACACCATATAGCTGTTATCTGCAAATATTAAAAGGGAAAACTTTTAGCATAAGATCTATTCGTGCAGAAAAACTGACAAAACAACACAACTACATTAAACAAATGGAGAAACAATAATATCCATCCTACAAAATACAATCAAACGAGCCGTAACACAAACTAAAGGGGAAACTCCTAAATCTATTTTTTTTTTCTACAAACATTGTAAAACCCGTGGAGAAACAATGTCAGAACCAAATATGAATTTGACCCTTTAAGGCTAATTGTAGCCAGCAAAGAATAGATCCCTAACACCACCTTACAGGTAGGACCTAAGACTTCCTCTGTTTAAAGGCATGACACTATGAAAGGTGCAACACTAGGCGTTCAATAACCAATGTTGATAAACATCATCATATACTTGCACTTGAGCTCGAACTTGCATTGCAAAATTAGTAAATTACAGCAGCATTTACTAACTCTAAAAGAATAATTCCAACCTTATGGGAAAATTTTCAATCTCCATATTAATTGTTCATATAACTGCAAAGCAGCAGATTATAAAGCCTAAAAGTCCCAATTGATTCAACTTCAACCACGCAAAACTGACTAATTGATAAATAAAAACAAAATATAAATAAACTATTCAACAACGCCAATTTTCTTGATGTGATGTAGGAGCAAGATAGAAGAAATAGAATCTAGATAAAAGAATAGAACAAAAGAAAAAGAAATAGAACCAAAGGGGAGGGATACTTAAATCTCATATTCATCCATTAACTATTCTCTAAAATAAAATTGCAAAATATCATATTTATAGGCATGCCAGAAAATAACAAATTCGAAGAACAAACCAAAATTCAATAAACGAAACTTGGTAATAGAAAACTATCCCCAATTGAATAAAAACATAATCAAATACCCTAATCTCTATTACAATTAATTTCACAATAAACAAAGAGAGAATAATAATAAGATGATGAAAAGCGAACCTGTTTTCCATTGATGACATGAGTGTCAAGAATAACCTGGTCAACAACAGAAGGATCCGCATAGGTGATGAATCCAAACCCCCTTGGCCGACCGGTTTGCCGGTCCTTCATTATAACAGAGTCCGTGATCTCACCGTACTTCTCAAAGTACTTGACAAACGTATCTGTATCCGTAAATCAACGATAAGAACGTATATATATTCATCGAAATTTTCATAGAAAATAAAAAAGAACGAAGAAAAGCTACAAAAAGCGAATCTGAGGAGGAAAAACCATTTTTAACGAAAGGTTTCTCACCTACAGTAGTATCTTTGGCCAAGCCTCCGATGAAGATTTTTCTGCACAAAAAGTAAACGAGAAAAAAGAAGTCCGTTAGCGATTTGTGTTTGCCGAGGGTAATGGTGAGTTTATAACCCTAAGAGAGAGAGAGAGAGAAAGAGAGAGAGAGAGAGAGAGGAACCCAGGGCTAGCGCCGTCGCCGGAATGAGGATTGTGGTCGGTCTTCTTGGAAGCCATGAGTTGTGGACTCGGGAATCGCTGCGTGTTTGCGTTGAATGGGTGCGGTGATAAGGGCAAAATTCGGGTGAGAATTGTGGAGCTTCTTTTAGGTTTGGGATGCCAAGAGGGAAAAATGCCAAGACCTCCACGTCTATAAAATGATTGAGGGTTAAAAACGAGTATACCTTACATTTTTATGTTATCTGAAAATCAGGCCCTCTATTTTAAAATATTGCATCATTATACTTTCAAATTTTAAGTTTTACAGTCTATTCATACCTTCGGGGAACAAAACCGCTAAAAATACTTAAATGCCCTCAACATAAAAAAAATCCAAAAATTAAAACACAAAAAAGAACAAGATATTCACTTTCAAAAAAAAAGAACAAAATATTATCTTCAATTTGCAATATCAGAAAAAAAAAAAGGAGCTATTTTAAAAGAAAATTCTTCAAATTCTTAATCAAATTCTCAACAATTTTTTTCTTTGCCAAAAAAAAAAATCCATCCACATAAACTTAATCAAATTCTTCACACTCACCAATTAACTAAGAGAAACATGCCCACATTCCCCAAGCAAGCATGGTTTCTTCACATCATTCTTCACAACCAAGAAAAATTTTTACAAATTCTTGTGGTAAGAGTTTCTTCACATAAAACAAAAATTAAAAGATGAAAACTTTTGCAATCTATGTTTAGAGCTTTGAGTGGACGACGAAATTAGATTGCCATACAGATGAAGAACGAGCGCTTGACCCATTTTCAAAGTTGGTCAGCTTGACGGTTTGCATAATGACTTGACGGTTTGCACAACCACAATAGCAAGATTGACGACACACGACATAGTGGGCTTCGTAAGGATGACAGCAAGTGCACACACTGCACATGTTGAGTTGTGACAAGGATATGCAATGAAGAGATCTCTTTCTACTTAATAGGTTGGAAATGACGGTCTTCACTTATTTTGCTAAGAAGACATGTGAAAGATTTAGTTTTAATATTTACCAAATTTAATTAAAATTCCAATAAATTAAATTTACCAAAAGCATAATCTAAATAAAAAGATGCAAGAAATTTTTATGTGATTTAGTATAAACCTATATCCACGAGGCCACACCCAACTATTATACAATCCACTAATTATAATCAATTACAAACATCAATCGGACTTAAACAAAACTAAGACTCCCTCTTGTGATTGTGTTAGAAGTTAGATTAGATAGTTAGAAAGTTAAAAGTGTTGGAAATATAAAAGTTAGATGTTAGAAAGAAAAATAAAGTATAGAAAAATAAAATTATGGAAATAATAATAATAATAATAAGGCAGCTTGTCCAGCCATGTATATAATATACTGTACTAATATATTGTCCTTATGTCTGTCTGTTCCTCGACAATGGTGCTAAAAACTTATTCTAGTCTAAAAGCATAAGTACGACATAACCTCAAGTATAAGGTTATCTAAGTAATAAAACTCAGTGAATTCAATGTCGATTTCACAAGAAAAATGTATTGCAAAGAACCAATATATTAGTTATATTAGTTTTAACTAAAAAATTTTGAGGATTAAAGTTAATTACTTACAATTTATCTACAATATTTACACATTTTTTTGCTTTTTTTCATTTTTAGATTTTTTTTTTTGTTATTTATAGAATTTCAACAACAAGAAATACAACTTAAATTAGCATGCTAAATAGAACATTAACAATTAGTGCAATGTAATAGAACATTGAACTTTAAAAACAAGTGAAATTTAATTTGAAAGAAACAACAATTTTAACAACGCTGAGGATTAAAGGTTTTATTCTAGCAATTAACTTAAATATGTTTTATTTTTTAAAAATTATTTGTTAAAATGGTTTAAGTATGCAATATGCCATCTTTTGTCTGTAATAAATCAAGTATTATCAAGCATTTAATGTGCTAATTTATATTTATAATATATCAAAAACTCATTTTTAACAAATATGTATGATTTCAAAATTACCTAACTAAAATTACCACCAAAATTTACAATTAAGTATTTACCGTGTCATTTTTTCTCTATGTAAGATCGAAGTGTTTTTGAGCATTACGCGTGCTAGCCTATGTCTAGATAAATCAAAACTTAATTTTGCAAGAGTTTTAGCTAAATTGACATGAAAATCATAAGTTTTTTAAAAATAATTTTGACATTATAACAATTTAGAAAACATTGAAAAACTAAAAATATTTACCTTAATTTTACCAAAATTTTCCCCTCTCTTTTCAACAAAAAGAAAATTTAGAAAGATATATTGAAGATAGAAACATACATATTTTTACTAAACATAACTATTTTACAACATAGAAACTGGAAATATTTTACAAAAAAATAAAACTAGAATTAAAAAGAAAACTAACCTGAAAAAAGAGAGAAGAAGAGAATTAACTCCAAATTATGCAGAGTCTTGTGAATTACAATGAAATGAAGGAGGTATTTATAGTAGAGAAAAATCTACTAGTTACATGATTTTTTTTTTATATTTTTTATTAATGTTTATATTATTTTTATATTTTGTTTGGATAATTTTAGGTTTCAAATGAGTAAGATGGCAATTTGAGAGATTTTGAGATTTTTTTTGAATAAACATTACCGCCCAAGTTTTTTTTTTTTTTCAATCAAATTGATTTTACTCTTTTTTCTTTTTTTTTTCTTTCTCAGGTCAATCAGGCCTAGAGAATGCTGGTACTTTTTTACGATTTGGTGTGGCATGAAGCAACGGAAAAGGGAAAGGTTGTGGCCTAGAACGTTGGATTCGTGGACTTAGACTGCAACAACGGCTTCGATTACGTGAGACCTAGGAAGAGCTCTTGGCCATTAGATGAAGTCTTTGTATGTTGATCCAATGGTTGCAGAGACGCGCTCAAGTGAGGAGAGCTGCAGTGAATTCCAAGGGGAGAGAGGGCACATGGACAATCTAGATGTGCTAGGCGGTTTCGATCCGGCAGCAATAGAACACCACATAGTGGTTCTTTTTTTTATTTTCTTTTCTATTTTTGATGCGTTTGATGTCCCTTTTTACTTGTTTTCACGTTGTTTTTCTCTGTTTTTCTTGCAAATTTCAAATCAAAAATAAAATAAATTAATTGAAATTAATTATTTTACAAACATAATTTTTACAGTAATTTAAAAAACATTTATTTTACAATAAAACACACAAAATCACTAAAAATAAATAAAAACTTGTAAAATTAGTAAACCTTAAGATATATATTATTTAAGACTCAAGAATATTTTTATAAATTACTAAAAACATAATAAAAACATATTTACAGATTAAACCTTATTTACAAACACATTAAGACTCAAAATAAAATTACACAATATTATTTTAATAGTTTTGATTATTTGCAAACTAAACAATTATAAAATGGAAAGAAATGATTCTAAAATTTACTAAAAATATTATTAAACATAAAAACACACTGAAAACACATTTATAAACTTATTTTCATACAATCATACTAAAATACTTATTAACACACAAATGCTATAGTAAGAGATTTAACGAGAAATGTTAATGCAAAATGATGACATTTAGCCATAGGGAATGTGCATTTTCATAGTCTCATCACTATTTGTACTAGTTATAAAAGTAAGTATTCTATTGATAAAGTAATTGAACATATGATAAATGTAGTTAGGAAGGTAAAACGAAGTATGTCCTTAAGCCGATTATGGATATCCTATAATGATGTTACACATCATGTTTTGTCATGGACGAAAAACTTATTGGTGTTTTGTAATTGAGTATATAGTTCAAAAGTGCAACTCTAACATCTTAGCAAAGTAACATTAGAATTGATAGTTGTAAAATGAGTATGTTAGGGACATGTCATTCTATAATTACAAGAGTATGATCTATGTACGTCCATCAATTCCCTTTGCTAGCTCATATGTTTTTATGTAACGACACGACATATTTTCCTACAAATTGGTAACTTACAAGACATGTTAATCAGTCAGCAACATGACTTACATGTCTTTATATGTTTTGACTTGACTTTTTGATCCAAAAACGAATCTAGGAACCCTTTATGAGTAGAATTAATGACCTAGCAGCCACCATAAATAGAAAACTTTTTCCTATAGTTTGATAGATCACTTAAGAAATTCAGAGAGAGAATCTTTGAACTCCTATAGAATTGTTGTTCAACATCAAGAACAATAAATCTAGTTTTCTCTTGTGGCTAGAAGGAGGTTTATGGCATCTGTTATTTTGACATGTGTGATTTTGTAAAAACTTAATGTATAAAACATAACAATTTAAAATTTTTGTTGTATTTAAAATTACCGTATTGCTCTTGAAAGTTTCATTTATTTACAAAAATACCACTTTGGCATTTTCTTGTCAACAGTCTCTGGAGGAGACATGAAAAACTTACCTCACCCACTCCCTTGTTCTTTCCCTCAATTTTCTTATGTGATTTGTTGCCTTGTCTCCTCTCCCTCAATTATTTGTTCCTTATTAATTCAACTTCTTTCTATCACTTCTCACGTCTCCCACTTTTGCTATCCTCTGCACATCACTCTCCTCCTTTCTATTGAGATACAAACCAGAGAAAGGACTAAAGAAAACTCAGCAAGCTCTCTCTCTACAGCCATAATTCCCAGCCATATTGAAGCCAGTCTTGAAGCCATTTCAAGCTTTCATCTATCTGTGATTCGAGGCTAGAATCTTGTGAACAAATTTGATCTTTTAATTTTATGTTTTTATGCTCAGAAGTATGTTCAAATTGCTGCTTTTGAACCTGAGTTATCATAAGAAATCAACTATAATCATGTTTTTCCTTTGGTTATAAATGAACTTTGAAATTCTGAGGATGGTATTTTTGATGTTTAGAGACGTTATATGTCATTTATGTATAGTTTTTATGTTTAGAAAGCTGTTAGGAAACTAAGTATTTGAGTAAAAGGCTTTATGTGAAGAATTCCCAAGTGAAAAATGACATGTCATTTTCACAAAACTATGTGTCGTTTTTCAAAAACTACATGTCGTTTTTCTTATAAACCGCATGTTGTTTTTCACAAAAACTACATCTCATTTTCCTTAAAACGATATATCATTTTTTCATACATAAATTCAATAAAAAGAAGCTTTATATAGGATTGGAACCCCCAACCTCAGGTCTAGTAAAAAAGGACCAGACCACTAGGACAAAGATATTTATTTAATAGTTAATGGTTCGAAAATGATAAATAGTTTTCTATATAGGTTGTAATTTCAAATAATTTTATAAATATCAAACTTTTTAATTATTTTAATTATAAATATTTTTAAATCATATTATTTATTTTTAAAAAAATCTAATTGAAAATATTTTGTACCACAATAAAATTCATATATTTTTTATTTTATTGTTATTTTATAATTTACTAAAATTAAGTTAGAAAAGTGATATTCACAATTTTAGTACATCTATAATTATGGCACACTAATAAAAAATAAATGATAAATTGACATAATTAAAAATTAGAATTTAAGTTAAAGTATGATTATTTTATACGTTTTAAGATAACGGCGTACTTGGAGCTTAGGTGATGAATTATGTAAGCTGAAAAATTATCAGTGGATATTTGTAAAGAGGTAGGGATTCTATTACTTATCTTTTGTGAGGTTTTGATAAAATAAAATTTGATTGTTTTACAATGCAAGATATGTATATGATATTTTGAATATGTGTATGCTTATATCATAACACGATGATATAGAACTCGTCCTATATTGTACAACGAGGGAATATTATGATTTGATACCTTCTATTGTAAATTGAGAAGCATGATTAGAAAAACTAACTCTATAAATAAAGATTGATTATAGAGGAATGGTGAGACGTGAATAGGGCGGTAGTTACGTCCTTAGGCATGAATACCCTAAAAGGTAAAATAGGGGAGGTGATGACGCTCCCTTGGGTTGAAAGTCCCAGAACGCATTGTATAGGAATTGAGTTGGTGAGGACTTAGGGCTTGATGTCCCCTCACCAGAACTCCCTTGGAATGTTTGAAGGGTGGCCAAGAGCGCCCATTTGGGTTTTGATGAGTTGAGTGATACTCTATTTAACGTGGATGTCTAAGAATAATGATAAATTGTAATATTTATATATATGTATAAGTATGAAACTCGATAATGATTAACTATGGTATCCATGGAATATGATCATAATAAATCCCATAATCTGGATATGATGAAAATTAACTAACCATGCAGTTTTAATGTAGTAATTAATAAAACCTTAAGGTAAGTAATGGTTTTTCCCTACTAGGCATGTCGATGCTCATCCCTATCATATTTACATCTCTCAGGTGGAACTCAGTGCAACTTATTTGACGAGAAATAGGCAACAAAATTGCTGGTTTCGTGTTAGAAGATCTTTATTTGTTTGTAACTCGTCTAGCACATGTAAGATTTGTATCACTTTAGTGATGGCTGTGTTAAGTTATTTGGGAATTGTACTATGGTGATGATGACTGTATTTTAAATATTTAGTGCTACACTAAAAACTATGGTTTGTATTTAAATGTTTATTTTTATTTTTGTTTAAAGACCCATGGGCATTGTTTTATTAATTTGAATAATATTGAATGTAAGTTTATTTTTACTTATTCAATGCTGCTAACTCCCACGTAGGGGCATTACAAGGTTAGTTGCCAAGAGAAAAATTAAACAATATGTACCTATTCGCACTTCGATAATGGAAAAAAGAATAAGAAGAAGACTAGTTGGTTGAGACTCTTTTGGACGCAATTCCCACGTAATATTTCTATAGAATTTGTTTAGTCAGAAAAGCAGTTACTTGTCTTTTAGGAGTATGAAGACCTGAGATTAAATTATAATATATAGCATGTCTAACTCATTCTTATAAAATGACTTTATTTAAAATTTTAAAATTCTGCTGTGCTACTATTTTCTAATATAATGTTCTTTCTTTTTCTCTTTCTTTTTTGATTGAAATGCTTATTTGATTTCATCTAATGTGGGTTCCTTAACAGCTTCTAAATTTTGGGAGATCACAAGAAATGTCATATTTATAAAATTATTGGTAGCAAATGTTAGGTACTTTTTAAGATGTTAGTAAATAGTACATATCAATCAACTTTTAAATTAAACAATTGTATAGACCAAAAAACACTAAAACAAAAATTTGATTTTTCTCCCTTCGGTTTTATTCTTTTTTCCTCTCTCTCCTATACGTGTCGTTTCTTTTTCTACCCATTGTCTCTCTGTCATCCGACAGCAGATTTGATTCAACAATGGAAACTATAGCAGGCGATGAGTAAAGCAAAAAGATGGGTGCATTTAGTTCAACGGTGATAACAAAATTGGTACCCGTCTCTTTCTCTCCCTGCCTCTCTCCTCTCTTTCTTGTGCTTGTCAGTGGATCTCGACAAGCAACATATGACGACGATGAGTAGCACATAAGCCTCACATTTGTCATCTGTCACAACCCGCCTTTTTCGGACCGTGCTTTATCACTTTCTTTACTTATGTATTTATGGACAATTTCGAAGATATTTTTTTCTTTTCCATATATATATACACGCATATAACCAAACTCTCTTCATATGATTCTATGCAATCAACATAGCATCCACAAAAGGGTTTTGTCTTACTTGATCATGCTATAACTTGTTTACAACTAGTTCCAAAATAACTTAATACAATAGCAAGCGAAAACATGACAGTGGCTGTATCCATTCCCCATCTGCACATGGCTCATACCTCCGCCGCCAACTCATCATGTAAATTTATCCTAACCTCTTTGTAGAAATACCTATAGCATAGAATAACTAAGTGAGCTGATGACCAATAAGTCCAAGCATAGTCCACATGCAATAATTACTAAAATACGTGGTCTATTTATGCCATCTTATGAACATTCTTTATTTTTATCATATCCTGTCTTTAATTAGAGCTCAAGTGCTTATACCATATGTGCATATAGGTCTTCGTAACATCGAGACTATAGCATAACTTTAACATTAAACTCCCCTTTGCATCGGGAGCTAGTACGACACTTTTCCTACTTCTGGTGATTAATTTACCAGTTCAGTTATTTTGGTTATTATACCATGCATGTCAAAATACATACATCCTAAGTGCTAAATATATACACTTTCAATTGTGTAACACACAGGTATATTCACACAAGTATACTATACCCTTAAACCTACTATTTCATACTATAGATGGGTTTGAAACTTACATGTTTCAGCTATTGGACGAACTGACCTTAGTGTCCTGTTTGGCCAATTATATTGTCATTAGCCAAGTTATCACTATTTATCTATTTGTCAATACAAACGTTCGTTAATTAGTAGATCGAGTTACTCTATAGTCTACAACATTGATAATCACAGATTCACTCCTTCTCAACTTATTCTACCCTTTCGTCTCTAATGAAGAGAGAAAATCCTACTAATAATCCCTCTTTTTCCCTATTTCGAACGTTTCGAGTTCATTCGAGACATTTTGTGAGAAAATGACAATTTTGCCCTTGGTGGGCCTTTTACATTCCTCAAGCCTAATTTTGCTATTTAACGAAAATTGTTGCTCATTAGCTTCAAAACAATAACCCAGGGTGTCAAGTTTTCTTATTTTGCATTAAAGCCCAAGTTTAATAAAAGTTTTCAATTTTACCCCAGATTTGAAAATTTTGACGATTTTACCCCCAAAACCAAAATAATCTTTTTAAACCATAAATTCCCATTTTACATAAGGATTAAATTTGCTCAAAATACCATATCCAAAATTCTTTTGCAAAATGACATTTTTGCCCCTTGAAAATTTTTTCAATTTAATAAATCTTGAAAAATTTATACCTCGCAAATGGTGAGGAATTTCGACAAACTTTTTGCAACCTATAACAGTTTTATTGAGATCTACAACTTTAATGTTTTAACTTTTCTAAAATTCCCACCATACAAGGAGTTTTCAGCCTATTTTCAATTATGTGGAGAAAACAATTTTCTTTCCAATTTAGTCCTTGGATAGTTTTTATAAAAATCAACTTTAAAACAGCATTCCTACCACTGTGAAAATAGGTTCAAGACCTTCCAAAACCATTTTCATGCCCAAATCACAATTTTAAAAAAAAAATTTAAACTTTTCAAAACTTTTCTAATTTAACATCAAATGGAAATTTTAAACATTCAAACCCTAAATTCTCATCAAAACATACCATAAAATCATTTAAGCATGCCATAAACTAATCTAAATTATTGCATACCATACTTGAAAAAGGAACAAAATAAAGAAAACAAAATCACCATAAACTTTATAAATAGGAAGTTAGGCTTAACCAAAGAAAATTAGTGATATTGCACCTTCAACCACTTGATTACCTTGCCAACTCTTCTAAATATGATCCATAAAAAAGAAAACCTTCATTAACCCCCCTTTAACTCCAAAGAAACCCTAAGAAGAACTTGGAAAAAATTTAGAATCTTACGTTGGAAGTTAAGGAAATCTTGAACTAGGGCTTGATTCTAACTTGAAACTTGCTTGGAATTAATCTTGTGGGATGTTTATTTTGAATAAAATTTTGGGAGAGTAGAGCTTAGGGTTGCCAAATGTGGTAGTGAGAAAATGAGAGAAAAATTTGTTATTTAAATCTTTAAATAAGGCTTATCTCACGGGGATTTTTTTTTCTTAAAGGTGGTGAGTCACCATGGTAATCAAGTGGGTTTTTTTGGTTGGCTAAACATGATTGGGCCACATCTCATGTTATGGTGGCCCAATCCCAATTCATTGGTGTCCACTTGGTAGGCCTCAAAACTTTACACAGTGTAATTTTTTCTACACAGTATTTTTCTTATACTCATGGGGTAGAATCAGTGAAAATCGTGTTCTTGAACAGTATAGAATCTCCTACCTATCCTTAGGGTCACTTTTGAGATCCAAATATTGCATTTCTCAAATCTGTGTTTTTACCTTAGTAGTGTACTATGGACGATGAATCTACGATTAAATGATAGAATTCTCGATTGAGTTATTTATGAACTTAGGCCCTTAAATCACTATTAAATAGACCTGTTAACTCGAGTTATATGCTAGATTAGAGAGAAATAAACAAAATAATGCTATAATAAGAATGACACACGAAATTTATAGTGGTTTACTCTGTTAATAAAGAGCTATGTCTACTGTAATTCACTATGGTATTCTAAGTACAGATTACAAGAGAAGAAATAAGAAAGTAAATTGGTAGGGTTTTTGTATGTTTTTCTATCCCTCGTACAACGAAGCAACCTTCTCTTTATATAGAGGATGAGAAAGAGTCATGACCCTCAACCGTCTGGCGGAGTAGGTTAGTGCACCATAAGTGACCACAGTAGTAGGACACGTGTCGATTGGTGACAGGCTACAAGAATCAGGACCAACCTATGTTTCAGTCCATAACTAGACGTGCTTCAACCGTCAGTATGTGCTGTTAACCATCGGATCGAGATGATTGTTCCGGTCGAATAGAGACTTAAGAAAAACACGAAAAATCCTGAATGAGAAGGCTCCAAGAGAAGAAATTGAACCAATCGAACTAAACAAAGCTATTGCATTGGGCTGGTTTGTTCGATCCATTAGATCATCGTTATCATTAGGCAGCTAGGGCCCGTTGGCAATTTGGACCGAGCTAAATTGCACCCCAACAGTTAGCCCTCCACTCCTTACTTGATGTAATGGACTACAGGAGTGAATGAAAATCAGGCCTTAAACCAGCGGCACGTGACTTTGATATCTTTACATCCATAGTTGAATCATTACCTTTTCCTAGGAAATTGTGATATTTAATAACCTATAACACGTGTCATCATGCAATTGGTAGCCCATTAAAAACCACTGTAACACTGATGCATGCGCCTAATTCGAAAGGACACTACCTCGGTTTGAGCAAGAACTCGAAAAGACGAGTAACCCAAGCCCTTGGATTAGATGGCCCTGCATATGTTCCAGCCGTTGATCTGGTACCCTCGAATGGTATATAACTCATTATGTTCCTCACCTCTTCATTTCGTTTCTCTCTCTTCGAACTCAAGGCAATTTTCCTTTTGTTTCTCTTAGTTTCTCCAGGATTTTTAGGCAAGATTTTCTTCCTTTTTCCTAATTTTCCTACAATTTTCTTTCCATAATCTTGTTTTTCTTCTAATTCTAAGCATTTTGATACCAAACACGCTTCATTTCCTAAAAAAATCAGGCATTGCTACACCTGTTTGGCTGTTGCGAGACTAGAACAACCACAAACAGTTAGAATCTCTCTAGATTTTAGGATCCTTTGGCTCTTTGATCTCCAAAACCCTAGATTTCTTTTATAGTTCTATTTTTGTGAAAATGTCAAAGGCAGTCATCATAGACTCGAGCTCCAGCAATGGCGGGGACCCTTGGTCGAGCAGCTACAAAAGAAAAGTCGATGAAATGATCCAATAACAATCAATAATCGAATTGAGCACAAAAATTAACGGAGCCGGGACAAGCGATGAGGTGACGACCTAAGAAGTAGAACGAAACAATCTAGCAGGACCATCGAGGGTGGTTGATGACATCGAACCGATTAAAAGAAGAAAGTACATTTCTTTAACCAAAGGAGTCTCATTTTTCACAAAGAATCCAGAGTCCGTTCTGACGAAGGGAGACTTATTGACAGTAAGATCAAAGTATAGAATACCAGCCTTGGTCGAAATATGTTTGCCTTATCTAGGGGAGCGAGTAGATGCACAAAACGATAATTGGTTTTTGTGTATACACTAAGTGGTTTGAACTTGGCCTTCGACTGTCGATCCTTGAGTTTATGATCAAGATCAGTGGCCACTTATAATTTTCCATGACTCAGCTTATGTTGAATAGGGTATGACTACTTATTGCCCTCATAGTCTTAACAAAGGAGGCTGGAATCGATTTCGATATATTCGATTTCCTCAAGTGCTACTATCTGAAGCCAAACAGCAAAAATTTGGGCCGTTTATACTTTATGTACAGGCAGTCAAAGGAGCTCATCATAGAATTTGTAAATGTGGATAGGCACTAGGAAGAGCGATACTTTTTTATGTCGATTAACAGCGACTCCTTTGAACTAACTACTCGATTTTCTTTTTCTTTTGCTTTTGGTCATATTGGTAAGTTTCATTACTTCTTATATTTCAAGCAGTAGTTCCAACTAATCATAAGCAATCTCTTCTCCTTGTAGATTACGAACTGAATCATCCAGCACCAATCGACAAGAGATTCCAAGCGAGGTTGGATGCATTACTAGCGCTAAAAGGACAGACTTGGGCAAAAATCTCATAGCTCGATGGACTCCAAAAGTCTTCGCTTTGGAAATGCTTTAAAGAAATCCCAACAGGTATTCCTATTCATTTTTCAAAACTAGTCGATTGGGTCTTTGTATGCTACAGTGCACTTCAACGGTTGTACGGTCCGTCCAAATATATTACTCCTCTATTTGATGAGGACATTCATCTCACAGAAGCCGCATTGTCAGCCATGAAGGTAACATTGCCCTCAGTTGGTGAGATATGAAAAAAAAGAGCTGTAGAAAAAACAGTGAAGAAGAGAAAGGATTTTGGCGAACCGTCGGCCACAAAAGATGCGACTCCTCCAACTTTGTCTAATCTTCCCCCTCCTCCTCCTCCTTTCGACATACAGCCCCCATCGTCAAAGAAAAGAAAAAGCAATGAGGCTTTAATTTCAACCAGGGATGCAGAACAAGGGATTCCCGAGAAGACTACCCTTGACGTCCCAATAGACTTCAGTATCATGCAAGACAGGGAGGCCGCAACAAGAGTGGCCGTAAATTTTTACTTCTACAAGGACGAGGAGCTCTTTGGTGGGAAGCCATTCACTTAGCTCTACAACGAATCAACTGCAGCGATGGGACAAGTTGGTATTCAATGCATGTTTAATTCTTTTTACTTGGATCGCATCATTCAATATTGAAATCCAATCGTGCAGGCTCTTTTGCTTCATAATTTGTTCACAAACAAGGTTGCTCACAAGTACAAGCAAGAGCTATTGAGAAGTATGAAGGTTGAAGAAGATGAAAGTTGAGGGGGACAACAAACAAAAAGAGCTCAATAATGTAGCCGACGCATTGAACAGGTCGAATGAGAAGGTGTAAAACTTATCAAGTAGCCTTCGACTTTTCGAAGAAAAAGTTAACGTCCTGACAAAGGCAGTGACAGCAAAAGACGAGGACATCAAAGAAATCAAGGAGTAACTACTCGAGGTTCACGACACTTCTTCCTTGAAGGCATGACTAGAAACCTTGATAGAATTCAAATTAGGCCAACTCAGCGTCGAAACAATCGACGAAGAAATCAAGGAGCTCCAAGAATTACTGTCGACGAACGACTAGAATGTCCAAGTCGAATTGGGCCGTGAAGATGTTCCTGTTGAGCCTCCTACCCCTGAGTCTGATGTTGCTTGGATTCCAATTGGTGAAGTCATCGAGCCTTCAACCGTTGAGCCGATTAAGGGTGAAAATGCTGAACTTTTGGAGGGGGAGATTCTTGAAAGATTTTTCTGTTTTATATTTGAATTGTCATTGCTGTTTTGTTTGTATCAAACTTTTAATTTTGACGAACAAAACTTAAAATTTCAAATTCAATTTCTCAAATTTAGAAGTGGATTAATAACGCCTTCATCTTGTTTGCAGCGATCAATCTCTTGGTAAATAATAAAAAAGTAACTGTACCAACGATACATGATAAATCGAAGTATCCAATCCAAAGGGATTATTATAAATCGCGGCCTCAACACAGGCACAAATCAAACTTCTTGCGCATGACACTTAGAATCGATCGAGCCAAGCATGTCCTTGAGCCATGAAATAGATACATAGAACGAGAGTTCGAATAAAGCTTAATCGATGCCAAAAATGTAAAACTGAGATTCGAGAGTTGATCGATTTTTTTTTTAACTTATGAACCCTGATTATGGCTCCAATTAGCAAGTATGATTTAGGATCGAATTGATCGAGTTCAAGGCCACGATTACGGCAGCGTGAGTCGTGCTAATTGAACTAGTCAAAGTTCAAAAGTTAGCTATGGGAATGGCCATAGAGAGTAGTGGGATCGATATGGCCAAATCCACAGTTAGGCCATTAAAACGACGTGGTGAAGGCGTACGGATCAAGCTGGTTAGATCCGTAGTTAAGCCATGATGATGGCAATGCGAAAGCATAGGACTGAGCTTGTTGGATCTGTTGTTGAGCCATGAATATGCTGATTTGAGAGTTCAGATTGAGCTGATCGAGTTTGAAGTTAAGCCATGAATATGGCGATTTGAGAGTTTAGATTGAGCTGGTCGAGTCTGAAGTTGAGCCATGAAAATGGCATTTCAAGAGTTCGGATAAACCTAGTCGAGTCAGAAGTTAGGCCATGAATATGGCAATTTGAGAGTTTGGATCGATTTGATCGGGTCTAAAGTTGAGCCATGAAGATGGCATTTCGAGAGTTCCGATCGAGCTGGTCAAGTCTGAAGTTGATTAAAAAGCTTAACAGTGTTTCTTGAGGAAAGAACTTATCAATATATATTTTGAGGAAATAAAATTCAAAAATAGTAAGGCAGCAGTACTCATTTATATCATACATGAGCTGCCTACGTACCCCATGTATGGTGATCAAGCCAAACGTAGTTCAATTGCATAACAAAGAGAAATGAATGTTACACATAGTACTTCCTCAAATGATTCGCGTTCCAGCTCCTGGTAATGAGGGTTCCATCTAGCTTCTCTAGCTTATATACTCTGTCTCGAACAACATACCGTATTTGATAAGGTCCTTCCTAATTAGCTGTCAATTTTTTAGTGTTAGCCTCTTTAGTATTCTAAAAGACTTTTCTGAGCACAAGCTCTCATTCCTAGAATTTTTTGAACTTGACCTTTCGGTTATAATATCTAGTTGTAGCTTGCTGGTAGCAACCTAGGTGATAGAAAGCCTTCTCCCTTTTCTCGTCTATCAAGTCCACTATATCTTACATCGTTTCGTCATTTTTTGTTTCATTCAGGAGAGAATAATCGACTCGAAGATCTCGTGCGACTATCTCAGTTGGAATAACAGCTTCTATTTTGTATACTAGCGAAAAAAGGATTTTGTCGGTCGTCCTTCTCGGAGTCGTTCGATAGGCCCATAGCACCATCGGGAGTTCCTCGACCCAACATCTTTTTCTTGCCTCAAGTTTCTTCTTTAGGTTCTTCACGATCGTCTTATTCATTGCTTTCTCTTGTCTTTTTCTTGCGGGTACCTTGGTGTTGAGAAGCTTAAAATAACATCCCAATTGCGACAAAACTTCTTGAAGGACAAGGAGATGAATTGAGAGCCATTGTCAGTGATGATCTCCCTCAGAACTCCGAACCAACAGATGATATCCCTCCAAATGAACCTTTCAAGATCTTGTTCTTTAACGTCCACAAATGCTTCAGCTTCAACCCATTTAGAGAAGTAATCCGTGAGGACGAGCAAATACTTGACTTGTCTAGGTGCTGGAGGAAATGGTCTGACTATGTCTATCGAGTACTACATGAAAAGATATGGCAAACTGACCGAAGAAAGCTCTTCCACTAGTTGGTGCATAATGGGAGCGTGCCTCTGGCAGTTGTCGCATTTACGAGCGAAGTTGTTGCAGTCGTTTTGAATTATCAGCCAGTAGAATCCTTCTCTCTTTACCTTGTTGCACAGTGATCTCACACCTGAATAATTTCCACATGATCCCCCATGAACTTCTCAAATGACTTTCTCGACCTTATCTTTTCCAAGACATCGAAGGTAAGGTCCCATGAAAGAATGCCTATAGAGTTCTTTATCAATCAAGCAGTATCTTGTAGCTTGAACTTTGATCCTTCTTGCAATCTGCTTGTCTTTAGGAAGCCAGCTGACACGAATGTACATTTGAATGGGCGTCCTCCAATCGTCCCTTGGATCAACATAATTCGTCTTCTCGACTGGCATAATACTCAGACTATCAATTTGCTCCAAAGGGATGATTCTCCTTTTGCTTATTTCAACAGTTAGTCCCAAGTTTACGAGTGCATCGACTCTAAAGTTGTGTTCTCGCGGTACATGCTTTGCTTTGAAATGGTCAAACTGGGCCTTGAGTTTGTTAACCAAACTAAGGTATAGGAGCATCTTCTCATCTGGTGCCCCAAACTCTCCATTCACTTGGTTAATGACCAATGAGGAGTCGCTTTCCAGAACAAGTTTAGTAGCCCCTAATGTAGCAGCGAGCCTTGTACCAGCAACCACTGCTTCATATTCAGCTTCGTTGTTTGTAGCTCTAAATCATAATCGAAAACTTTGTTCGATCTCTTTGCCAGTTAGGGACTTCAAAACCACTCCTATTCCTGATCCTTTTTCATTGCTCGACTTGTTGACTTGTACAATCTATGTCTCTGATCCGTGTTCTTCAAGCCTGTAAGTCAATTCAGTAACAAAATCAGCGAGCACCTGAGCCTTTAGTGCGGTCTGTGGTCTGTACTCGATGTCAAACTCTGTTAGTTCAACCACCCATTTCGTCATTCTTCTTGAGACGTCTGGCTTGTGCAAGACTGCTTGCTTCAGGTATGACAACAACATCACAATAGTATGGCCTTGAAAGTACGGATGGAGTTTTCGAGCTAACATGATGAGTGCAATGCGAGCTTTTCAACAACTGAGTACCTCGTTTTAGCATCCAACAAGGTGTGGCCCATGAAGAATATTGGTTTTTGGATAGCATCTTCTTTTCAGACAAGGGCTGAACTTATTGCCATCTCTGAAACCACCAAGTAAAGGTAGAGTGGTTTGCCTTTTTTTGGCTTCAATAGGATCGGTGGAGTTGTCAAGTACTTCTTTAATTCTTGGAAAGCCGATTCACATTGTTCGTTCTATTCAAACTTTGTATTCTTCTTGAGTAACTCAAAAAAAGGAAGACATTTGTCAGGGCATCTGGCAATGAATCGACTTAGCATAGCTACTCAACCAATTAATTTTTGAATTTCTTGTTTGGTTCTTGGTGAAGGCATCAATAGGAATGCTTTAATCTGACCTGGATTGGCCTCAATTCCTTTCTTCGTGATGAGATACCCAAAAACATACCACTCGTCACTCCAAAAGTACACTTCTCTGGATTTAACGTCATGCCATATTTTCAAAGAACGTCGAAGCATTCTTGCAAATGTTGGATATGGAGGTTAGCCTGCAAAGACTTAACCAACATGTCATTAATGTAAACCTCCATGTTCTTACCAATTTGTTGCTTGAACATCATGTTGATGAATCTTTGGTAAGTTGCTCCCGCGTTCTTCAACCCAAAGGGCATACTTTAAAGCAAAAGATCCCTTGCTCTATTATAAAACTGGTCTTTTTTTGGTCGTCAGGATGCAGAAGGATTTGATTGTAGCCAAAGAATGCATCGAGGAAACTTAAAATCTCATGGCTAGCTATTGCATCGACGAGTCGATCGATATGCGGCAGCAGGTAACTAT
Organism: Artocarpus hirsutus; assembly: GCA_946598075.1. Taxonomy (NCBI): domain Eukaryota; kingdom Viridiplantae; phylum Streptophyta; class Magnoliopsida; order Rosales; family Moraceae; genus Artocarpus; species Artocarpus hirsutus. The sequence goes on from CAMOHE010055599.1 coordinate 89,787, forward strand.
CATTTGGGCAAGCTTTGTTCAGGTATGTGAAATCGATACACATGTGCCACTTCCTATTCTTTTTCTTTACGATTATCACATTGGCAAGCCAATCAAGATATTCGACAAGGCGGATAAAGCCAGCCTCGAGTAATCTCCTCACTTCATCTTTTGCTACGTTGTTTCGCTTGATTCCAAGCTTTCTCCTCTTTTGCTGGATAGGTTTGTAGTCTGGATCGATGTTTAGTCTATCAGAGATTATGGTCGGATCGATTCCAGGCATATCTGCGTGGGATCATGCAAAACAATCAACATTAGCTTTAAGAAAATCAATTATTTTGGATTTTATACCCGCATCGAGCTGTGACCCAATCTTCACTGTACGTCTTTCGTCCCACGAGTCGATTTGGACTTCGTCAAGCTGCTCTAGAACTGATTCGACACAGCTATGGTTGCTTGTCCTATTCTGTTGGCTCGTCTGTAATTGCTATAAAGCCTTTTTCTACTTCATAGCCGTGACGTAACAGCTCCTTGTTGCTTCTTGGCTTCCTTAAATCTCCCGAATACCTCGCTTCGTCAAAAACCTTATTGTCTGGTGGTACGTCGAAGGGACTGCCTTCATGGCGTGTATCAAGGCCACCCCAAAATGATATTATACCCCGAAGGGCAATCCATGACTAGGAAACTAGTTAACTTGTTTTCCCCCGCTTCGTAAACTAGAAGTTTGGTTCGTCCCATGGCCGTTGTTGCTTCGCCATTGAAACCTACCAATGACGTTGGGGATTTCTCGATTTCCTCTTCGTTGATTTCCATCTCTTTTAGTGTTGAGAGGAACAAGATGTTGGTTGAGCTTCCATTGTCAACCAGTATTCTGCTAATCTTGCAGTTCACAATATTGAGTTTGATAACAAGGGCATCATCATGTGGAGTATCGAGCCCAAACGCCTTGTTGCTGCGAAACTTGATAACATGCTCACATTGTTTGCTGTCAAATGAATTGACAGTTGCTTGATTTGTTTTCCTCTGATGTGCCTTCATCTGATTAACGGAATCACAGTTGAAAACTGAGCCTCCATAAATGGCTCCAATTACCTTCCTGATTGGTGGTGGCGATGGTGTCTTCTCATGGGCTTGGTTATCTCTTCGTCCTCTTCGTTCCCATGGGCTTAGTTATTTTCCTCCCCTATTTTGAGAGGTACTCTCTCAAGTGCCCTTTCTTGAGAAGCTTTATTGTCTTGGATCACAAGGCTTTGCAATCAACTGTCAAGTGCCCTTTATCTTGATAAAACTTGCAATATTTCGACTAGTCGCGCAAACGGCTTGGTGCCTTTTTGCTCGGCCATTGGACATAATCTTTTCCTTCAAGCTGAGCGATTAGTTTAGATGGTGATATGCTGAGGACATATTTTGGGGGTGACAACAGTCTCGTGGTGGATATGGGCCTATCTTTTTTCTGCCTCCATTCCTTCTTTGGCGGCGTCCTCGTTTGTCCTCGTCGATTCAGGTATTACTGCTACTTTTGACTCAATTTGCTTCGATCTTTTAGTCTCATGAACTCCCGCTCACATCGTTGTTTTCTTCCTCTAAGTTAATCCACCCTTTAGCTCGATTTAAGGCTTCTTGGATCATTTGTGGGTTGTCTGAGCATATGCTATTTTTGAAGGGGGACTTGTGCAGAAGACCTTTTTTCAATGCCTCTCTGGCTGTTCCATCTTCCAAGTTTGAAATCTCTAAGAGTGCTTTGCTGAATCTTTTGATATAAGCCCTTAGCGATTCGCCCGGGCTCTGAATGACTAATCACAAATCTTTGGTCGTCTTTCCTGACTTGATATGTATTGAATATGCCTTGATTAACAAGTCCACTAAGTCTTTGAAGTTGTCGATCGATCTTGTTGGCAAGTTACTGAACCATCGAAATGCTATACCTTTGAGCGACTACACAAACAATTTACACATCATCTCTTCAAGAATAGAATCTAGGATGTTCGTGGCACTGACCACGTTCTTGTATTGTAGCAAGTAGTCTTTTGGATCTGAGGTTCCATCAAATCTAGCGAACACAAGGCTTCCATATTTCGACGGTACAACCGAGGTGATTTTCTTTGTGAATGGGGTATCTCGAATGTTCTTCGAGATGTCATCAAGTACAGGGTTCTTGCTCGTGGCTTTCGAAACCTTCTACTATATTTTCTCTTCCACGAGTTTAGAATTCTCTTTGAGAGTCTCTCTCATCATCAATTGGATCTACTTAGGGGTCATCAGGGTGACGGCTGGTGCTTCTTCTAATCGAGTGGTCAGTTCTGTCCCTTTGTTTCTCCCTAATGTATCATCACTTCGATCGAATTCAACCCAAGTGCATTACGAGGTTGGTTGTGGCCATAAAGCTGCTGGTGTTGGAGTTGAAGATGTGTACAATGGCTGCATCCTCCCAATTAGGCTGTAAGGTTGCCGGACTACTGGCTACGGCATTTGAGGTTGTCACTGTGCTGTTGACGATGCTGGAATAGTTGAATATCTATAGTATGGATAATAGTATGACTACGAAGCCATCTGGGAGTTTTGATAACTAATTTGGCTTCTTAAAACCAAATTCTCGCTGTTGAGTTGCTCCAACCTTCTGTCACGTTTCTAAGAATGAGTCGCCTACTCCTAGAGCATTTTCTTAAGGGCCTTGACTTCTGCTACAAGGGCTTCCATTTGTTGGTTGTACTAAGGGATTGTTTCAATCTCTTCAATTGTGGTTTCTAGAATACGCTGGTTGTCGACGTTGTCTACCATTTGAATCTGAGTCTAAGATCCAGAGTTGATGACTTGAGGGCCCTACGGTGGGCGCAAAACTATAGACGATGAATCTACGATTAAACATTAGGATTCTGGATTGAGTTATTTAGGAACTTGGGCCCTTAAATCACCGTTAAATTGACCTGTTAACTCGAGTTATGTGCTAGATTAGAGAGAAATAAACAAAATAATGCTGTAATAAGAATGACACATATGATTTATAGTGGTTCACTCTGTTAATAAAGATCTACATTCACTATAATTCACTATGGTATTCTAAGTACATATTACAAGAAAAGAAATAAGAAAGTAAATTGGCAGGGTTTCTGTATGTTTTTCTATCCCTCGTACAATAAAGCAACCTTCCCCTTATATAGAGGATGAGAAAGAATCATGGCCCTCAACCATTTGGCGGAGTAGGATAGTACACCATAAGTGACCGCAGTAATGGGACACGTGTCGATTGGTGACAGGCTACAAGAATCACGCCCAACCCATGTTTTAGTCTATAACCAGACGTGCTTCAACCGTCAGTACGTGCTGTTAACCGTCAGATCGAGACGATTGATTCGGTCGAACGGAGACTTAAGAAAAACACGAATAATCCTGAATGAGAAGGCTCCAAGAGAAGAAATCGAGCAAATCAAACTAAACGAAGCTATTGCATTAGGCTGGTTTGTTCGATCCACTCAATCATCGTTATCATTGGGCCACTAGGGCCTGTTGGCAATTTGGACCGAGCTAAATTGCACCCCAACATGTACTTACACTGCATCGTACCCCTTATGGCACCACTGAGGGTTTTATCCTACTCTTCTACCTTAGTTATACCATAATTATCTGTTAATTTATATCACAATTCTATAATAATTGTGATATAAAATTCGTTTTATGAATATTTTTCATGCATTTTCAAGCATTTATGCTTTAAAATCTGCATTTGGCAATATCCAACATTACATCGGTTCACAACAGAATTTCCCATTAATATTACTTATTTGTACATTATCGTAATTTTACAGAAAATACAAGTTATAAGGGTAAATTCATTAATTAAACCTGATTAAATATGAAATTTTATTAATGAATTTTCCTTGGTCATTACAACCTACCCTCTTAAAAATTTTCATCCTTGAAAATTAGAACAGCTCGAGGTATACTTTTCTTATCTCGTCTTCCTGTTCCCATGTCGCTTCTTTCACTTGTTGGTTGCACCATAAAACTTTGACAAGGGGAATCTTCTTGTTTCTTAATTCCTTTTCTTCCCTTGCCAGAATTTGAACCGGTTTCTCTTCATAGGATAAATTCTCCTATATATTAATTTCTTCAGGTTGTAGAAAATGTGATGGATCAGGTACATATTTCTTTAGCATAAATACGTGGAATACGTTATGTACTAATGCCATTTCAGGGGGTAAAGCTACTTTGTAAGCCACATTGCCTACCCTTTCCAAAATTTCAAATGGTCCAACATACCTTGGATCGAGTTTTCCTTTTTTTCTGAATCTTATTACTCCTTTCATTGGCATTATCTTTAGAAAGACCAAATTTCCTACTTGAAATTCTAGAGGTCTCTGTTGCCGATCAACATAACTCTTTTGAAGACTATGAACCGTTTCCATTTGTTGACGAATCAATTTTACATCCTTTATTGTTCTTTGTATGAAATCTGTAGTCGATAAGGCCTTTTCTCTGGTTTCATACTAGTGCAAGGGTGATCTACATCTTCTTTTGTAAAGAGCTTCATAAGGTGCTATACCTATAGAGGTTTGATAGTTGTTATTGTATGCAAATTCAATCAATGGAAGCTTTTAATCTGATCCTCTTTTGAAGTCTAACACACAGGCTATCAGCATATCCTCTAGAGTTTGAATGGTCCTTTCAGACTAACCATCCGTTTGAAGGTAAAAAGTTGTACTAAAAGTCAGCCTTGTTCCCATTGCTTGATGAACGCTCCTCCAAAACTTGGAGGTGAATCAACCATCACGATCAGAAATGATGGATTTTGGGACTCTATGGTATTTAACTATTTGAGCAATGTACAATTCAGCTAGGCGTTCTACAAAACTGCTAAGTTTAATGGGTAAAAAATGCACAGATTTGATTAATCTATCCACAATTACCCATATAGCATTGTATCCTCCTGTAGTTTTGGGTAGTCTGGTCACCATATCTATAGTTATTTGATCCCATTTTTGTTCTAGAATTTTAATCTTTTGTAGTTCTCCTGTTGGTCATTGATGTTCAGCCTTCACCTTTTGATAAGTGAGGCATGTACTAACGAACTGTGCAACATTATTCTTCATTCCATGCCACCAATAATACTCCTTTAGATCCTTGTATATTTTGGTAGCTCCTAGATGAATAGCGTACGGTGCCTCATAAGCTTCTTCTAATATCTACCTCTTTAACCCTTCATCGTTGGGAATGCATACCCTACCTCTATAGCAAAGGATACCATCTTTTAAGATGCTAAATCCTGCTTCTTTGTTTTCAAGGGCCTCATTCTTATACCTGAGTAGTGAAGAATCTGCTTCTTGCCATTCCTTCAAGTTCTCTAGGATGATTGGTTGGAATGACAAATCAGCTAATCTTCTTGTGATCATCTCTATTCCTGCTTCCATCAGATCTTTTGGAGAGGCTTTGACAGCAATGTACTGTTGTAAGAGAAGATTTTGCTCTATGGTTGAGCGCGTCAGATACTCGATTGGCTTTTTAGGATGATACATGATTTCACAATCATAATCTTTAACCAACTCAAGCCATCTTCGTTGGCTCATGTTGAGTTCCTTGTGTGTTAAAATGTACTTAAGACTCTAATGGTCAGTATAAATCTCACATTTAGCTCCATATAAGTAGTGGCGCCAAATCTTTAATGCAAACACTACTGCTGCTAATTCCAAGTTGTGCGTTAGGTAGTTCCTTTCACGATCCTTTAGTTGCTAGGATGCATACGCAATTATTTTTTTGTTTTGCATGAGAACAGCTCCCAAGCTTTTTTTTGATGCATCGATGTAGATTACGAAATTTCCTAGGGTCAGGTCAGGTATGGTTAGTATTGATTCACTTGTGAGTCATCTCTTTAATTCTTGGAAACTCTCTTCACACTTCCTAGTCCATTTATATTTTGCTGTTTTTAGTGCAAGGGCTGTGAGCAGTGTTGCAAGTTTAGAGAATCCTTCCATAAAACGTCAGTAATAGCTCGCTAGACCGAGGAAACTCCTAATCTCGGTAACACTTTTTGGTGTAGGCCACTTATCTACTGCTTCCACTTTAAAAGAATCAATAGAAACTCCATCTTGTGACACAACATGACCTAAGAAATGAACTTTTTCCAGCCAAAATTCGCATTTTGAGAACTTGGTGTACGATTGATGCTTCCTCAACAACGGCAGTGCAAGCCTCAAATGTTACTCATGTTCTTCTGGTGTTCTTGAGTAAATCAGGATATCATCGATGAAAATAATGACAAATTTGTCGAGGTAGTCCTTAAAGATTCGATTCATAAAATCCATAAAGACTGCTTGAGCATCAGTCAACCCAAATGACATAACGCAGAACTAATAATGTCTATATCAGCTTTGAAAACTATCTTGGGCACATCCTCTTTCTTAACTTGAAGCTCACGATATCTAGAGCGTAGGTCGATCTTCGAGAATACTGCTGCTCCCTTCAATTGATCAAATAAGTCGTCAAGTCTCAAAAATGGATACTTGTTCTTAACCGTAACTTTGTTCAGTTCCCGATAGTCAATGCAAATGCGTAAAGTTCCGTCTTTCTTTTTTAGAAATAGAACGGGTGCTCCCCATGGAGAATGGCATGGCTGGATAAACCCCTTGTCCAGTAATTCTTGCAACTGCACTTGAAGCTCCTTAAGTTCTCCTGGAGCCATACGATACGGTGCCTTTGAAATTGGAGCTGTACCTGGTATGAACTCAATTTCGAATGAAATTTCTCATTTCAACGACAACCCAGGTAGTTCATCTGGAAACACGACGACGAACTCCTTCACTATATGAACATTCTCTAGTCCTAACTGAGCCTCTTGATCTTTATTCACTAGATTCACAAGATAGCCTGTGCATCCATTATCCAACAATTTCCTTGCTTTCAATGCAAATATTAGCGCTTTTGGAGCCTTTAGAATTTTCCGCAAATACACAAACTTCTCTTCTCCGAGAAGCCAAAATATGACCTTGCAATGTTGGCAATTGATCTTAGAAGCATTATTTCCTAGGAAATCCATTCCCAAGATAACATCATAATCTTGTATATCGATTATTATTAAATCGATAAACAATTTCCTACCACAAATGATAATTGGTACTTGACTTAACCAATAATCAAAACTTAATACCTCCCTAAAGGTACGTGCAATCCGAAAAGTCTGTTTTATCCTATCTCCTTCATTTCCTACCCATTTAGCAAACTTAAGTAATGCGAATTAATGTGTCTCTTCAAATTCAAATAAAACATAAGCATTAGTGTTGGCAACAAAGAACTGACCTGTTACCACCGTTGAGGTTCCCGCATCCTCCTCCTTCTTTGTGTAACCATAAATCCGTCCACTAGGTTCTGAAGCTTCTAGTCGTCCTTGACTAATGTTAGGACCTTTAATTTGTGCTTGGACTGTATAAAGCTGGGTTCCTTGTTACCTTTGCTAATTCTGATCGACCTGGTTTTGAAAATTAGAGAAGCAGCTTCTGGCATAGTTCCCCTCTTTGTCGCTGATAAAACACTTATTAGTATCAGCTTTACACTCCCTTGTGTGCCGCTTCCTACACTATGCGAAGAGGGATTTGCTATTTCCTCCATCGTTCATTTTTTTCAGTACTTGTCTCTTCCAGTTACCTTAGTTGTTTGTGTTCCACTTCCTCTTATTATTGTTATTATGGCTACGTTCGGTCGGGTTACTTTGAGTCTGCCCCTGACTCAAGGTGCTTCCTTGTCGTTTTACTTATGACGCTTGATTCTATTTTGCCAAGGCCTTTTCCTCCCTTTGGGCTTTAAAAATCTTAGCCCTTTCTTCCTTGTCATGGGCGATCTCAAACTCAGCTCTCGTCGCCCTTTCAATACAGTCTTCTACATCCTTAGTGGCTTGTCCTCCATTGTCAACTATGAGGGCAATGTCAGTTTGGAACATCCTCATTAACCTTTTTATTCTTTCTCAATCAGTAGGCACTAGTTCAGGACTCAGACGTGCTAATTGATTAAATCTCCTCACAGCATTAGCCACTAAGAAATTCTCTTGTTGGAAATTGTTAAACTCCTCTTGTTGTGCAGCCATGGTTTCTACATTAAAATAGGCTCTTCCAAATTCCTCCACAAACTCGGACCAGGTCATCTCATCCATATTTCTCCTACGTTCCATTGATTCCCACTATATAGGGGAGTTTTTAACTTATTTTCAATTCTATCAAGAAAACAATTTTCTTTGTGATTTAGTCCCTGGATAGTTTTTGTAAAAACCAGCTTTGAAACAACATTCCTACTACTATGAAAATAGGTTCAAGACCTTCTAAAACCATTTTCATGCCCAAATCACAATTCTTAAAAAAAAATATATATTAAACTTTACAAAATTTTGCTAATTTAACATCAAATGGAAATTTTAAACATTCAAACCCCAAATTCTCATCAAAACATACCATAAAGTCATTTAAGCATGCCATAAACTAATCTAAATCCTTACATATTATACTTGAAAAAGGAGCAAAACAAACAAAACAAAATCACCATAAACTTTATAAATAGGAAGTTAGGCTTTACCAAAGAAAATTGGTGATCTTGCACTTTCAACCACTTGATTACCTTGCCAACCCTCCTAAACATGATCCATAGAAAAGAAAACCTTCGTTAACCCCCCTTCAATTCCAAAGAAACCCTAAGAAGAACTTGGAAAAAAATTTAGAATCTTACCTTAGAAGTTAAGGAAATCTTAAACTAGGGCTTGATTCTAACTTGAAACTTGCTTGGAATTAATCTTGTCGAATGTTTATTTTGAACAAAATTTTGGAAGAGTAGAGCTTAGGGCTGCCGAATGTGGTAGTGAGAAAATGAGAGAAAAATTTGTTATTTAAATCTTTAAATAAGGCTTATCTCATGGGGATTTTTTTTCCTTAAAGGTGGTGAGTCACCATGGTAATCAAGTGGGTTTTTTTTGGGTGGCTAAACATGATTGGGCCACATCTCATGTTATGGTGGCCCAATCCCAATTCATTAAGTGTCCACCCGGTGAGCCTCAAAACTTTACGTAGTGTAATTTTTTTCCTACGCAGTATTTTTCTTATATTCATGGGGTAGAATCAGTGAAAACCATGTTCTTGAACAATGTAGAATCTCCTACCTATCCTTAGGGTCACTTTTGAAATCCAAACACAATATTTTTCATATATGTGTTTTTACCTTAGCAGTGTACTTACATTGCGTCATACCCTTTATGGCACCACTGAGGGTTTTATCCTACTATTCTACCTTAGTTATACCTTAATTATCCGTTAATTTATATCATAATTTTATAATTAATTGTGATATAAAATTCATTTTATAGATATTTTTCACACATTTTCAAGCATTTATGCTTTAAAAATATGTAATTGGCAATATCCAACGTTATATAGGTTCATAACAAAATTTCCTATTAGTATTACTTATTTGTATATTATCGTAATTTTATAAAAAATACAATTTATAAGGATAAATTCATTAATTAAACCTAATTAAAGATGAAACTTTATTAATAAATTTCTCTTGGTCATTACACTATCCAAAGTTGGGCTCTCTAGAGAAGATAATGGTGATGGTGGATCTCTCTCTCCAACGATGGCGACTTGCATCTCCAACAATCTCTGAGATCGAGCTCGAAGTTCAGGTGGTAGAGAAGATGAATATAAAGTGAACAATCTCACCATTGTCAGATCTCTATTTCTGCACATAGGATCTCAAGTGAGAGGAGAGAGAGAATATGGGACAAAGAAGACGGATAGGAAAGAAAGAACATAGGATGGAGAAAATGGAGAGGAGAGAGAGGGGGGAGAAAGAACATGGGAAAAATAATTTGAGATATGGTTTTAAATTTTGAGATTTTTTTGGTTTCAATAATTAAAAAAGGGTAAAATAAGAAAAAAAAGAATTTTTTTTAAAAAACCCAATATTAATTATCTATTATGTCACCAAAGTTTCAAAAAAGTAACATTTTGTACAATTTCCCCTAAATTTCTAGCTACTTAGCTATTGATGCTCTTATGTGGACCTCATGAACATATAAGAGTCCTTTATATATATATATATATATATATATATATATAAAAGTTGATATTGTTATTGCTGCTATAAGATCCTTTCCCTAGTCTTATATCATACTAATAAAGAAAGTTGGCATTTACATAATTCCTGCATTTTCTCCCTTGTAAATTTCTTAATTATAGATAATCATTAGAGGTAGAATTCCTTCAAACATTTTTACTTTTAAACTTGTGTATATTGGGTAGAAGATCAATGGGAATTGTGTGTAACAATTATTCATAGAATTTCTATTCTAATTTATCCTTTATACATCTTCATTTTGTGAAATATCTATAATCTAAATCTGACCTTGTTTAGAATATTGGTATTTCTTTGTTGATCGTCTAGATTTATGTTCTACAATTAACCTTTTCCTCTAGTGTTCCCTAAGTTCTAGGTTAACAATAATTTAACAGGTTCATATACTTGCTAATAATTTTTCTTAATCTAATTTTTGGAGTATGATCTAAAGCTTCTATTTGACTACTAAGTTCTTCTAAATCTCTTTTTTTCTTCTTTCTAGACTTCTTTTGCCAATCAATGCAAAGGCGTTCTTTCTACATATGGCTTCTCTAAATTCACAATGTTAGAAAACAAATGTCATTTATATTGTAAAAGAGAAGGACTAACCATACAAATAAGAAGATAGAGGATATGATATTCATATAACTATAGTATTTATCAAAGGATATTATAGGCATGTTTTGTATTGCTTTTAGAGACTTTTTTATAGCTTTTCTAACCGCTTGTAGTAGTTTAGGGTGTTTCATAAAAACTTACTTTTATGAAGTTGTCTCTAAAAATTGCTGGCCAACAAGAAAAGTTGAGATGCAGGTCAAGAGTTTTTTTGTTTACATCAACTTTTGCTGTCATAATTTAAAATTACTAAACTAATGTTAATAATAATGTATAATTCTCAATCGATCTAATTTTTTTTATAATAATTTAAAACAACAATAATACAAGAAGTTTATAATTAATTTATAAGGTGACTATTTTTTTAATGTGGTTTTGCTTTTTTTAAAGTGATTTTTACATGAACATATAATTTATCTCGCTTATAAAAGTAATTTATTTTTCTAAAAATATATTAAATAATAAAAATAAAATTTTATTACTTTAGAATTTTAATGTACAAATAAAAAGTATGTTAACCTTAAAATTAGAATTAAAAACTAAAACTACTAACATGCTTAGTAAAGTACTGATATTTTCGTTATTATACATTTCCAGAATAATTGTATACATAGTTTACTAAACATCTGCAAATATACTTATGGGTCCTGTTTGTTTTTGTTCTCAAAATTTTTGAAAATGTTTTTGCATGTTTTTTGAGGCAAAAATTTCAAAAACACTCTCAGCACAATTCCCAAAAAATTCTTATTTTCAAAACAAAAATATTTTTACCTATTTTAAAAACAATACCAAATGACCCCATGGTATTCATAGCAGCTTTAAAAATAATTTACCAAATGCCTACATATTTCTTGTCCATAGCACAACACAACAAAAGCATAGCACAACAAAAATAATAGCACAACACAACAATACTAGCCCTATATCATATGAGTGTTGCTCTATGCTATTTATTTATTTTTAATTATCTCAAAGTAAAGGGCATAAATATGGAAAAAAATTGTTTTTTAGTCTATATAAATAGAAGTATATGTTTTAAATATAAAAAATCTCACTACAATAGCCTTGAGTTCACATATTTTTATTTTGCTCTTTGAGGCTTTAGTGTTTGTGTAGTGATTAATTTGATTTTATTAGATTATTTGTTTGTTTAATGCAGATAACTAGTCTAAGAACTTTAATTTAGCATTGAACAAAATTTTGCTCCAACATTTATTTTTAATTTTTGGTCGTTTTGCAACTTCTTCCGCTTCCATTAGCTAATAGTACTAACATATTATAGCATAACACAAGTCCGTTAAATAAATATATAAATAAATAAGTAAATAATAAAAAATACAAATTATCAATCACCTAAAACAAAAATTTCTAAAGCGTATTTAAAATTTATACATAAGCCATTTAAAGTTTGAAATTTGATTTCTTTCGCAATAAAGAAAATTATATTAGAGAGTAGAGATGATATAAACACTACTTAAATAAAATCCGTAATATAAGCAGACTTCATCCCAACATTAACTATTCTAGTAAATTATTTTTAACGGACATAAAGGCCAAAAAGTGTGTGTGTGTGTCTAATAGATGAAAACTAAGCACGCAAGCTAAATATTCAAACACACATACTGTTCTTTTAACAAAACCTTTATAATCAATGAAAAATTCCAATCCACTGAAGTCAAAAGACTTGTAATATTAAGGCTACAAACTACACCATATAAAAGCAATAAAATGTTACAATTCCTTCCCATAGATTGAATGATATAAATGAAATTGTCGAGTTAAGATGTTATGATGTTATATTCTGTTCAAAGCTTGAACTCTCTACTTTAATGATGTTACTTAGATGTTAGATGATGCTAAATAAGTTCATCATGAAAAGTCTAAACATGTAATCACGATTATGAACATTTATACCATCATTATCAACCATACTTTACATTATTTTTTTTCTCAAAACATGCACATTTTATGTAAATGGGATTACATTTTTTATGTTTATTAAATGAATGACTTTTCTTCTTTTTATCTCTCTCTTTTTTAGGCTAATGACATTGGTAAGCCCTCTAAAATTTTAGTTATTTTTTTCTTTCTTGCTAACACCTAAAATTTAAGTGTACGATTGTTGGGGGTCAGATTTCATCTACCACTCATAATCGTACACGTGATTAGCGATCACTTCACTTGGAAGTAGTCATATGTTCATGCTAATTAGCTAGTCGTCTACTTGACAATTTCCCAATTGACTGCTCGACGGTCATCTAGTCGTCTGCTTGATGGTCGTCTAATTGCCTATTCACCACTCAACCACCTCTCCTGCATAAAGAGTGGCAAGTCATTGGCCACTATTTGTTGCTTTTTAGTCATCCTTGCAAGCTCAAAAAGGTACTTAGTAAACTCATTACTTGCTCCTCACTCCTCTCACTCGCCACTCGTCAAGCTCGTCACTCGTCGGTTTGCCATTTGTCGATTCGCCACTTGTAGCTTCACTTGCCTTGAGTTGGCTCGCCACTAGTTGACTTCATTTGCTACTCGATGGTTCGTCACTCGCTCTCATCACATATCATTTTTCGCTCACTCCTTGTCTCCTTGTCACTTGTCACTCACGACTCATCGCCTGCCATTCACTATTCACTTGTTGTTCACGATGATGGTTAACAACTCTAGACTTCTTGGAGTCATTCTGATCTTTGCGGACACATCTCAGTGACTACCACTATCGAAAGAACATGGGCATACGAGTACACAGTGATTGCTTACTACTTTACACCGCCATTAGCTATCCCATGATGAGAGGAAAGGAGTGATAACTACTCATATAACCACCTTATATAACCTCTATAAATAGAGGGAAAATACCCTTTAGAAGGGACCTTTATTTACTTGCCACTACTCTATAGAAATGACTCAAGAAATATTGTACCTAACTTACCTTATAAACCTTGATCCAACATGGTGAACATCTTAACAGTGGACATAGCTCATTCAAGAATAAAACACTATAAATTTTGGTTTTATTATTTACTTGCTGTATTTAGTTTATTCATTGGTTGTTTGTCTTGTGCTTTTCATCATAATCTGGTTAACTAATGTGATGAACATAATAACAGTGATCAATGGGCCCAAATTTCACATTCATGATTTTATTTTATTAACTAATTCATTTTTGTTTTTACCGTAGGTTTTGGCGTCTACAATTTAGTGCCCACCGTGGGGTCTTTTGATCATCAACTCCAAAAGCCTTCATTTTGTTAGTCATCGTGACAAATGATTGTGATGACACCAGTGCAATGAGAGATGAGAGGGTCCATAACCCTTCCACAAGTCACTCAAATGAACAAGTTGAATTCGTATCATCCTCTAAAATCGCTAATTTGAGAAATCTAATTAAGAACTTGTTTTCTCATTGCGAAGCAACCGACGAGCACATATTTTATTGTGCCATATATGGCTTCATTTGTCACTAGTTCGTTCACTATTAGGTTATGTCATTTAACATTTGTTGGCTTGCCACTTTTAGCCTCATTTGCCTCGACTCGGCTTGCCCCTTGATAGCTTGCCACTTATTAGCTTATCATAATATATAATATCTCTTTTTGGATCTTATTTTTCTTTTTCTTTTTCTTTCATGAGATCAAATCAGCCCCTCAAATTTACGCCTCTATTTTGCTTTACATTTCTTTCTGCTAAAATCATCAACATCATCATCATCTTTCTTCTTCTTCTTCTTATATGTTATATATTTCTCAAGTGCACTAGAATCTTTCTTTCTATACATCCTCTTTCCCCTTAAAGCTCATGATGTTCACCTTTGTTTTATTGTAATTAGGGCTTGTAGTGGCGATTAGGTAAAATTTTAGAAATATCTTTCAATATTTTTTTTCTTGAGACTAGAAATATATATAGAGAGTGAGAGATATGCATTTTTTTTTGGTTCTTCAAAAAACAATATTAAAAGAGAACAAACCATGATATAACATAAATATATGTTACCTGATCTCGATCACCAAGTTTAGGTTACATATGTAACATAGATATATATAGGTTACACAGGGCTGCCTAATTTTTTGTAAATTCTATCGTATGCTCATACTTCGAACATAACATACTTGAAATTTAAGTGTGTCAGTATTCTAAAATCCCTTGCTCTTATGAGAGGAGATTGACCTTTTTCCTCTTTTCTTTTTTATTCATCAGCAAATAAATCTACTATTTTTATCTTAGTAGAATATATTTTCTTAAACCAACGAAATGTATCATTTTAATTATATATATATATATATAAATAGCGGTTATAAATTATAAAAATTTTTGTAAATTAAATTGATTATCTTTAAGTCAATTTAATATGATTTTGAACTTCGCACAATTTTGTGCTTTATAGGTAAAACTCACAATGCTTATTGCAAAAAGGAAAATTGCACTAAATAACAATTTCAATTTTTAATGTTAAACATATACCACACTTCTAACAATATTTTAGTACATAGTATTTTTAAAATCAATGTACTTTTTAAACACTTGAATTTTTAATTTTACCTTTTCTTTTTTCTTCTTTTTTTTGTTTTGGTTTTTTTGCTATTTCAATATTGTTTCGTGTTTTCTCTACGTCGGTTTATATCAAAATAAATTTTGTTTTAATAAAACTAAGCTATTTACTTAACATTGTTATATTTTAGTCTATTTATTTTTAATCCCAATAAATAATAGTTTAAGTCCCCCATTCTCCCTAGCAAAAAGTCATTTATGGGTTTATATTTAAATTTTGGATCCTTTTGAACTTTTTTTTAATCACAATATGGATTTAAAATTAATCCGCTTGTGATATTGCATTACCTTAGAGGCTCGCAATACTTGTGGACCATTAACGTTTTATTATTATTGTTGTTGTTGTGACTTTATTAATCACCAACACATGCAGTTGTGCGCATAAAAGATATTGTTAATTCTTGAATTTCTAATAATTTTTATAACTTAAAAAATCTTATCATGCCTTGTGATCTTCCTCAAAATTGAGATCGATCTTGCATTCACGAATATTATACTCGCCATTTTTTATTATGGTTTTGAGTTGTTGATTACTATGGATCTAAATTTCTTGTGTTAAATTGACATATGTAGGAATTTCGTGTTATTATGCTAAGCTAGAAATCTCTTTTTATCAATTGTTCTCAATTTAGATATTCTAATTAAGACTCTTATAAAGACTACAACTTTGACCCATATATGAAATTGAATCGTAAAAGATTAGTTTAGCACACTAAATAATTATTTTTAATTATCCAAATCTACTATCATAACATTACATTTTGTTATATGTTTCATACATGACGTACATAAAATTGTGCATTTATAACATCATTTATCACTCAAGTCTTTAGTTATTAAGACTTTCAATAATACGTGTCAATTAAGAAAGTTTATAATTATAAATTGTGATTAAATCGCAATTTAAACTTGTGAATTTTCCAGGCGTTATAGAAGGTTTCTAACCTTGAGTTGAATTATTATAGAATTTTGTACTTATAAGCTCCAAACTTCTACTCCCTTTTGAATTTAACAGTGAAGTTATAGAAAAATTCTTAATTAATTTTACTTATTAATTACTGGATTTTTTCAGTCATTACAGTTACCAAAGGGGCAAAAATCTTGTAGGCTAGGGGGAGCTTGCATTATCAGGGAGCTTAGGATATTAAGTTGGAATTGTTGGCGGCTTGTGGAGTTAGAACTTTTACATCATCTAAGGAGAGAGAAGCTTTGCGTTAGGGGAGGGGAGTCCAAGAAGGGGGGCAATGGAGGGCTTTGTTGGTGGCACATGATAGAGAGAGTTCTTAGGTTGGCGGCACATTGCTATGAGAGGATTGGTATGGGTGGTGGGGGCCTTAGATTGTTAGGGTTTGATATGTGTTGTGAAAAAATCGAAACATCAAAATTAAAGCAACATTACGTCAATGGCTAATAATTTTTTACCATTTTTATTTTGATTTTTTGATTTTTTTTGTCTTTTTCATTCTATAAGATGGTCATGCGAATATATTTAAAATATACTAGATTTAATAGTTTCAACCATTACGATTAAAATTTTAACTTGGGGAGATTTTTTCTCATGTAATTACATAAGGAGCAAAATTTCATACATTTTGAAGTTCAAGTTTTGTAGTGCCCTTATAATTTGTTGGTGATGATTTGACGATTTTATTGTAAAAGATAGAGATTTTGGTGAGCCTCAAGTGGATAAATTTATTGGTTACACAAAACAGCCTTATAGTGAAATAGATCAAGTAACGTTTCTTTAACAGCAATGGACTGTTGAACCAATATAAATTGTGTTTGCTATCTTTTTCTCTTGACTTCTGTACTATTGTTGTCTTTGCTTGCCTTGTCCTGTTTTGTTTCAAGTGGGAGTTCATTTAAGTGCAAATCAGTTGACTCACTTGCCAATAATAATAATAATAAAAAGCACAAAAAGGTTTTAAACACAATTCATATCATTCTTAGGTAGTAATTTTTGGGTTAACAAATATACCTTTATCAAATAGGATTTTTCTCTTTTTCTTTTTTTTTTTTCTTAACATCTTAAGATTCTATAGATTTTATTTCTCCCTTGCGACTTTCTTTTCATATATTTTTTATTTTTACTCTATTTTAGCAAAACCTTTTTCTGTTTCTAAATGTTTATTGGCTAAAAATTATTATAAATAAATAATAACGCAAAATCAAGTATAAAAAAAACTTTATAGAGCTTCTCCTAGATCATGTGCTAAATTATAATCCTAACATTACACAAAAATTAATATATGTAAAATATCAAAGGACAAGAACTCAACATGTTGATTGTAAATGTTGATCATCAGTAATTTAAAAGGTTAGTTAAAATCTTAACTCACATAAACCTATCTTTTAATTTATATAATTTTTTTACGTGTGTCCACATTAAAATAAAATTTTGAATCCATCACTAGTTGCATTTTTTTAATCCAAAGAATGACATAATATATTTATTTTTTTTAGAAAATGACACAACTTCTTTTGATGTGATAACATGTATGCGTCTAAAAACTAGTCTAATTAATAACAAACATTGATTCTAGTATGGATAACTATTTTCATCATATACAGAACAAAAAAGAAAAAAAAGACATTGACAATTTATAAAACATAATAAGTTTAAAATAATATCAATATATATAAATTTAAAAGCAAGAATAAAAAACGGACTAGGAGGAACAAATACAGAGCCTTGTGTTATTTTTTTGATATCAGATTTATTTATTTTTTACTAATAAATAAATGCAATAATAAAGATCTAATAGTGACGTAAAAAGCCTAAAAAGCCAACTACTGGCTACGACAGAGGTTACTATGTTTCTCTGCTCACACTTGCAGAACTCTGAGTCTACTTGCACATTGCACAGGGCTCATGCATTGTACGTCACAATATTCAAAATTAAATATTGCCAAACATAATATCTAATTTTATTTTTTGAATAGCAATTAATTTTTAAGAGGATGTTTAAAAGGTGGTGAGAACCATTAATTAGAATGACTGTTATTATAACATATAAAGGTTTTATATTGTAGTAATTTTTTATTGTTATTATAGCATGTAAGAGTTTTATATTGTTTATAACTAAAAAAAACCTTCCAAACATGAGAAAAATTTACAAAAACAAATTTTAGAGCAGGACAACACCCAAAAAAAAAAAGAAAAATAAGTTAGACTAAACACAATGAGAAAAACAAAAAAAGCCCCAACAATATAGTGTAGAAAAATAGAAAAGATGGAAGAAGGAAAAAAAAAAACAAAAAACAAAAAACAAAAAGAAACAGGGACACATACATACAGAAACTCACTTGTTTGATTTTGCTCCTTCTCTCTCTCTCTCTCTCTCTCTCTCCTGTGTGTTATTGTCAATCTTAGCTTGGTTGGTTGTTTATATGTAGTTTGGATCAATTCACAAAAAAATACCCATCATAGAAAGATCCCTTTTCTCTTCCTTAACCTTATTTTCTATTTTCCCATTTTTCATTTTACATTAACATTGTTTACATGTTCGTTTAGATTCATCCGAAAGCCCCATAATCCCCGAACCCTCCTCCCTCTTCCTCCATTGGGCTTTTCTCTCTCTACATCTCTCTCTCTCTAACTTTCTCTTTCTATCTCCGTAGTCCGTGGTGTGAACATGAGCGGTGGTGGGTTTAGGGTTTCAATCCCGAGCAGTGTGAGGAAGACGATCCAGAACATAAAGGAGATCGCCGGCAACCACAGCGATGAAGAAATCTACGCAATGCTCAAAGACTGCTCCATGGATCCCAACGAGACCGCCCAGAAGCTTCTTTTTCAGGGTACCATAACCATGCCATTCTTTTCTTCCTTTTGTAGTTGTGATCTTGATCGTCGTTTTTCATGGCGATTGATTCACTATGATCGATCCATGGGATTTTTTCCTACTCCACTTTGTTTTGGTTTGATTTTATGATTTAGGCTTTGCTGTTTTCAAGGAATTATGAGTTTTCACTGATTGTAATGCGAATTAGTTGGCTTAAGTTAGAATCTAATGTCGTATATCAGCATTGAGCTTTGTTTTGTGATATCGGTTCTCCACTTGATTAAGAGTTAGCCAAGGATGAGTTTTCCGATATTTAATTTTGTGGGGGCATTCTCGGGTTCCAAATTCATTTTCTTTTGTGCTTAATGCTGTTATTTATGTGAAAAAAAAGGTTATAGTATTTTTTTTATTCAGTAATTCTATTTGATTGCACAGCAATGTAATAAATTTGAGTGAAGTAACTTCTGATGGAAAGGGCAACCAAAAAAAAAAAGAAAAAAAGAAGAAAACTCACTTCAAACTGATCACTGCAAAACTATCTTTTCTTGGACCGATCAAAATTATATTTACCTCTGGAGGAAACAGTTGTTAAGTGGTTGGATCAAGAGTTACATTGAACATTTCGTAACTTTTAGTCAGATGTCTGTTTTGTATAACTATAAATTGGCCTTGTGATGTCTTAAATTGATAGTTGGATATGCTTAGGAGATTGGAAGACACATCAGCTAGGATGTCGATACATATTATTACCAACTCGTCAGTTATTGGTTTGGGCAATATTTTAAGTTGGATCTTTACTTATCTGATACAATACTGATTCAGTATTGTAATTGTCAATTTGGGAGAACCTTTTTTTTTTTTTGGTTATCGATCCATACATTCATTTAATTTGTTTTCTGAACGAAGATGAAAGTGTGCATATTGTTCTACAGATACATTTCATGAGGTCAAAAGGAAACGTGACAGGAGAAAAGAGGTAACTGATCTTATCATAAGTTCACGATTATCTAGCAATTTTGCCTTCATATGCTTGAATGATTGCTGAATCCTTTTCCTTGCAAATTTAAGAAGCTAGATTGATTGATACAGAATGATTTTTGGGTTGTTGCCTAGCTATACACTTTAGATGGAGTTAATGTTTGCTCTCCCGTTACTTTGCGTTTATTGTGTACTGCTTAGTGGTTAATTTGCATAGAATAGATCATTAGATATTCTTTTCTTTTCTTTTCACTTTTCATTTCCTCCTCGCAATTTCTAAAGCCGTATCCCAGGACTAACTCTTCTCCACAAAGTAAGGTTGATTTTTATACATCTTTGAGGATTGGGGTTTGGTTACTTTAGTGGATGGATGCATGAGGTACAGATAGGATGAAAATGCAATTGATTAGTTGGAGAAATAATGAACTGAGTAGAGAGTCTTTAGAATAGGAGAGATACTCTTTCTTCTTCCTCTTTCTTTCTTAGATGAAGCCATCATGTTAATTCATTTTTAGACTGTCGTATGGTGAACATCCACCTTTAGGGAGTTGTCAACTATATCTTTAATGCTTCGCTACCATTTCTTTAAAGTTTGACATTTTGTTTTTCAATACTTTAAATAGTTTCGTTATATCCCTGCAGAATGTGAATGGTAGAGAGTCTACGGAACCAAGATGGAGGCCTGGAACACAGGGGCATGGGGGCAGGGGTGGTCGTGCAAATTTTTCACCTCGTTATCCATCACATGGTAAACAATAACCCAAATATAACCTTTTCTAAGAGTTATTAGGCCTGTAGCACGCCTTTTCTTTTGTCTTCACTTGCTGTTTTGCGGTTGATTGGATTTTTTTGATTGAAATAATTCTTGAAGTTTAGTGATTCGAAAATATTTTCTTATATTTTATGATTGTACAGTAGCATGAGTTCTTTCCTGGGGTCGGTCTTATGGCTGGGTCTTATTCACTTCACTGTTCCATTTTCTAGATTCTGGTGGTGGCAGAAATCCAATTGCTGGAAGGGAGAATGGTCTGCAAGGGGGGGAGAAGGATGTTACTCTTTTGCAAACCTCTCATGAGACCAAGGATGAAGAAAGAAGTTCAGTAACGAGGTGGCTAAGATTTCAAATTCTACATTCTTTTCCAGTTTCTGTTTTTTCAATTTTCGATGAGTTGTCTATATAGGATTGAACAATTTATACAAGCTACATCATTGAATATTTTTGCAGCTCTGCTTCTGTCATTTCTAACGGTCCTACAACTATAGCTTCGGGAAGTACTAGTGTTGTACATGCAGCCATTGTCTCGGCAGGAAGTGATCCTGAGTTGGGTTCAACTTCTGTTGGTACTGATAACTTGAGCACCGCCCTCCATGCCGTTGATGTGAACAAAAAGCCCACAATAGCATCGGCAAATGAGGATTCATATGGGCAGCCTGAACAAAGCTCCAGTGCTTGTTCAGTGTTGCCAATGCCGACATCTACAGTCTGTTTCTCATCTTCAGATCCGGTGCTCATGCCGTCTAATGATTCGCGAGTCCCAGGTACAGTAGGCACAATTAAACGTGAAGTGGGTCATTGCCCCTCCAATGAGCCAAATGCATGTACTCATGTTGAGAAGAAATTAACTGCTGGTATGGATTTTGAAAACCATAGAACCCTTTTCTTTTTTTTAATGTTGAATATTGTTGATTAACATAGATTAGTTTTTGCCAACAACCACATGGCAGCTTCCGAGATTAGTAGCACTTCCGCACATGTTAAGATGCCAAGCAAGTCCCTGGGGGTTGGGAAAAGTCAGCTCGCTGATTATTCACAACCTTTGTCGACATCGACCCATGTTGGGTCTTCAAATAGTCGGCCATCTTCCAATTACAGTAGCCGGTCACAACAAGGAGTTGGTGCTCAGAAGGGTATAATTTTCTAACTGTATCTATACTTCAGTTTATTGTTGACTTTATAATTATGTTTTGTTGTTGAATGATTGATAAGATTGTACTGGTCTGTTCTGAAGCATTTAGAGATTGGTACTGTGATAGATTTGTTCCTCCTTATATTTGCCCATTGCTACTATTTGAATTCTTGTTTATAAAATGTCTATTTGGGTAAGGATGTCTGTACTAGAATAATCAAGGGATGTCTTTCTGATATTGGTTCATGTTTTGCTGTCTGATTAATGTCTGTATATATATATGTATATATATTTTTAATTATCATAAGCAACCTTTCATTCAGAAAAATCATTTACAAGGAAGGACAGCAAAGACTGTAGAAACAAAAGGAAAACGACTGAAAGACAAGTGAAAAAAAAAAAAGAAAAACAATATTTTAAAGTAGACAAAGGCTTGATTAATAATGTTTTAATAATATTATCTTCCCAATTTCGTAGTTGCTTGTTGCAGCTCGTTCCATTTCCATTTAGGAGGGCACATCTTTACTTTGATTGCTCATTCTCTTTCTGCTGCAACATGGTCAATATTGGACCAGTCTTCCGCCAATATAAAAGTTTAATTGAAGAGGGATATTTTTTTGGCTAATAGATTGACAAGATCAGTTACAACAAGGAGGAAAATGTGAAACAATATATATATATATATATATATTATGCTTACGGCTGGCATAAATATACTGACAAGATCATGTTGATGTCTTATTCTTCAGATTATTAATTTTCTGACCTGCCCATGAGTTCACGTTAGATTTGAAATTTTTCTTCAACAGGTGGTTCCAATAAGGAGTGGAAACCAAAGGCTGTTCAAGGTTCTGGAACAGCTGGTGCATCTGAGTCTCCGTCCAGTACTTTTGAAGCCACTGCCAAGTCGCAGCCCACTTCTAGTATTGTTGATTCCAAAGATGCAACTTTAAAACTGGAGAGGATGTTGGAGGAGAAGCTGGAGGGGTTGCACCTTCAGCAACGTCAACATGTTATTTTACCAAATCACATTCATGTTCCTGAATCTGAAAGAAGCAAGTTGAGTTTTGGAAGTTTTGGCTTTAGCTTTGGAGTAAGTACGATCAACACCATTGGTCCTAAGAGTGAGAAGAGCTCCACACCTCTGCCTGGAACCTCTCAGGGTGCTGAAGAGAATGTGGCAGAACAGCCTTCTAGGTTTGTGGTTTTATTTTCGTTTTTGGTGCTTTGTATTTTAGTCCAACTAAGACTTGCATGGTGTTTTCCATATCTCTCCTGGTGTTGAATTTTGGGAGAAATTGCTTTCATGAAAGGGTAGTAAGAGTAAGGATGGAGACAATCTTTGATTATTGGTTTTTTAGTAGTCAAGTGTATATACCTCGGAAATGGGAGCAATACATTGGCAATGGCTCCTAGTATGTAGAAGATTGAAATTATTGCCCAAGTTTGGTGTAGCATGTTTATGGTCCTGCATCTTTTTCCCTTCAAAAGGTCCCATGTCTTGTAAAGTCCAGCCTTCATCATTATGATGGTGTTGTTTGTGATGTTTGAGTGATAACATTGTTTAATCCATGTTTGTCGAATTGTCCATGTGGATTATTTTTTCCCTGACAAACTTAGCAGTAACTCCTTTGTCTTTGTTGGTCACATTTATTCTTGCCTTTGATTGCAGCAACCAGAATGTCATTGCAACTGCTGATGAAACTGATTATCCTGAGCATCTGCAATCACCTACACATGTACCTGAGAATTTATCATCTGCTGAGGGTGATGTTACACATAAGGCTACCCCTGGGCCTAATGAATCTAAGCAGGGTACTGGATTGCCATCCGGAGGCCAACAATACTCAATGGTGAATACTTCTTCAACCTTCAATTTTGGGCTTGTACCTCCAATATTGGGAAGTCAGCTTGCGCCGCTAGAAAACTCTGAGTCTCAAGCTCATGAAGTTTCTCGCCTTCCAAGCTTTGTTGTGAGTCCTCTCTCTCTCTCTCTCTCTCTCTCTCTCAATGTTACTAGATCTGGCTTTATAGTAATTTAAAGAAAAAGTTTTTCATTTGTGCAACTTCTTATTTCACTACTCATCCTTTTAGCGTTCTATTAATTGTTCTGCTATTTCTAAGATGTTGGAGTATAGTCTGCTGATTACACTATTGAAGATTCTGTTGGTTACTATGGTTTGGATTTAAGACCATATTGTAAAGATGATCTCTGATGGTCTATTATTGATCACATTTTGTGCTAACAGGTTCAACCCTTTGATCCAACAAGTTACTATGCTCAATTTTACCGCTCAGGTGCTGATACTGATGGCCGCCTTTCTCCTTTTCCGCCACCTGGTGTTGCTACCAAGTACAATGGGAATGTTGCAGTATTGCCTCCAAATCCGCAGTCTCCACAAGAGGTTTGCACCAGTAAAGCATCTGTTTATACAATGCATGCTGGGAGAAGTTTTGGAGTTATTCTGCGAATTTTTATTATTCTAGAAAACTGGCGATTTATTGAGACTGTACTGCTATTAATTACTGAAGCATATTGGGAATGAATAATCATTCGACATTTATAGGCGCATGTTTGGTCATCAACTGATATAATATGTTATCTTTTGTTTGTCTATAACTAAATGTCGGGCAACAGTTTGAGTGATTTATTTTTCCACAAGTTATTATAGAAATGGAATTGTATTTTGTTTATATTACCCATTAAAAGAAAAAGAAAAGGGCTGTAATGTGCACATTCAACATTGCATATTTGTGGGTTATGGGCAATTAGAGTGTTTGACATCCTGTCGGTGTTGTATATTTATAGGTTAAATCCATTCATTGAGAATTATTTTACAGAAATCCGGTGCATGTTGTCAATCACAACCCTTTGCTCTTATAGTATCCTTTGACTGTTTGCTATCATTTTGAAATATTGGGCTCTGAATTTTGAAAACCCTTCATTTGGATTCTGCAAGAATCTTGTTGCGATAAAATATTGCAAAAGTTGAGCTAATCTGGTCTAGCAGTGTGTTTTGTGCCACTCTTTTGAACAAGTCACTAAGCGGTAAGGTTTTCTTTTAACTAGGCGAGAGGACTCTTTAGATGTATAATATACATATTGAAGCAGGAGCTTTCTTGGCGTTCGGCCTTGTTGTAAAGAGGCATTGTTGAACTGTTTATTCTACGGAGCTACGGTAGAAAAAATAATATATTCTTCAGGATGCTAAGAAAGTAATAGGAATAAAAATAAAATAATGAGCCTGGAATACTAGAAGCAAAGAACCTATATATAATTGTAAAAGGGAGTTAGGAGAACACCGTGAATCTTGTAATCACTTTTTCATGCATAACGAGACAGTGGAACAGATATTCCTAGGACTTGGGTTTTATAAACTTAGTGCTTGGTTTTTATAGACGCATGGTCATTAAGTATCTTATATAATTTATACTACGTATTAATGCTGACATGAGTTCATAATTTTATGCGCTTATTGTCTTGATGTTTTTATTGCCTATTTACAGGGTGGGGTCCTGTCTACAGCTGGTCCGTCCCCGCTGGTCACACAAGCTACTGGCCTCATGCAAAGCTCAATAGCTGTAACTCAACAACCTGTTCCTGTCTTTCGGCCACCTGCTGGGATGCACATATCCCATTACCCTTCAAACTACTTTCCCTACGGTCATTATTTTCCACCATTCTTTGTGCCACCTCCAGCCATCCACCAATTTTTGGGAAATGGCACATTTCCTCATCAACCTCAGGCTGGCGGTGTATATCCTGCTCCACCAGCGGCTGCTGCAATGGGAGTCAAATATTCAGTACCACAGTACAAACCAGGGACAAATACAGGGAACTCCACTCATATTGGGATGGCAAGTGGTTATGGACCATATGGCTCCTCTCCCGGTGGTTATAATCCCAGTTCTGCCACAACAGCTGGGAATTCAACCACTAATGATGATCTTGGTCCATCCCAATTCAAGGAAAATAATGTATACATTGCTGGACAACAGGTTCACTTTTGGCCTTCCCTTTTCCAGAATGGTGTATAATAAATATTTTACTTGTCCTTTTATAATTAATGCCCTAAAATGAAAATAGTAACGAGCATGGTGATAGGGAGTTTATATCCAAGGTGGACACAAAAGTAAGTGACTTTAAGGGATGTCGGTCATAAGCAGTATTGGTTTTAATAATTTTTTGACCATTGCACCTTAGCATTGTGTTGCATGTTGTTCGAAAAAATGTCTAACTATTTTTGGTGAATTAAAAAGTGCGGGAAAAGGCTACCGATCATAGCTACTCATGTGGGTGTGACCAAAGGGCCCACACGCTGAGAAATGTTTGCGTAGCTGACAAACTGAAGAGAAATAATAGAATGAGAATCAGTTTTTTCTCCTCACATTCTCTGTACAAGAAGCCAGCCTTTTATAGGCTCAAAAACACCAAAAATAGAAAAAGAAATTTAATTCAAATCCTATCCAAATCAGCCTATAATCAACACAAGACATATATACATATTTGACTAATCCCACAAATTATGCCCACTAACATATTCTCTGACACTCCTCCTCAAGCTGGGAATAGATGTTTTTCATTCCCAGCTTGCTAACAATTCTCTGAAACTTATGACTAGGTAGGCCTTTTGTTAGCATATTTGCTAATTGTTCTTCGGTAGAGATAAATAGAGTACAGATTAATCCACTATCGAGCTTCTCCTTTATGAAATGCCGATCAACTTCAATGTGCTTCGTACGGTCATGTTGTACTAGGTTGTGTGCGATATTGATGGCTGATTTATTGTCACAATATAACTTCATTGGCTTCTCCACTGAAATTCTGAGATCTTTTAGGATTATTCCTAGCCACAGTAACTCACAAATTCCTAAAGCCATGGCACGAAACTCGGCCTTTGCACTTGATCTTGCAACAACTGGCTGTTTTTTACTTCTCTAAGTAACTAGATTCCCCCCAAGGAAGGTACAATATCCTGAAGTTGACCTCCTATCTGAGACTGATCCAGCGTAGTCCGAGTCTGTGTACACTTCCAAGCTCATACGCGATCCTTTCTTGAAGAGTAGGCCTTGTCCTGGACTCGCTTTGAGATATTGTAGAGTTCTATACACTGCTTGGAGATGGATCCCTTTTGGATTCTGCATGAACTGGCTTGCAACCCCGACTGCATAGGCTATGTCCGGTCTAGTGTGAGAAAGGTAGATCAACTTCCCAACAAGTCTTTGGTACATTCCTCTGTCTACCGGCTCATCATTAACGGCTTCTCCAAGTCTGTGGTTTTGTTCAATGGGTGTTTCAGCTGGTCTACATCCTGCTTTTCCTGTTTCCTTTAACAAGTCGATCACGTACTTCTGTTGTGAGATGAATATTCCCTCCTTTGAATGGGCAACTTCAAGTCCCAAGAAATATTTTAGTCTACCAAGGTCCTTCATCTCGAACTCCATGGACAACTTTGCTTTAAGCCTTTTTCCTTCTTCTTGATCATTGCCAGTGACAATAATGTCGTCTACATACACTATGAGAGCTGTGACTCCTCCTGAAGCCGAGAACTTGATGAATAGGGTATGGTCGCCCTGGCTTTGCTTGTAGCCCATTGCTAACATTGCTCTTGCAAATCTACCAAACCATGCTCTTGGTGATTGCTTCAACCCATATAATGCTTTCTTCAATTTGCACACTATATTCTCCTTAGTGGCACTAAATCTTGGTGGAGCATCCATGTAAATTTCTTCTTTGAGATCCCCATGCAGAAATGCATTCTTCACGTCAAATTGTTGCAAAGTCCAATCAAGATTAGCTGCCAATGATAACAAGACTCTCACTGTATTCATCTTTTGCTACAGGGGCAAAAGTTTCTTGATAATCGATGCCAAAGGTCTGGGTATAACCCTTTGCTACTAGCCTGGCCTTATATTGCTCGAGAGTTCCATTTGAATTGTACTTTATTGAGAATACCCATTTGCATCCTACCGGTCTTTTTCCTTTTGGCAACTCCATCATTTCCCAGGTTCCATTCTTCTCAAGTGCATCCATTTCCACTCTCATAGCGTGTCTCCATTCCTCACTGCTTAATGCCTCAGATACTGTTTTGGGTATGGTTACTGAATTTAAGTGGACTAGGAAGGTCTTATGTGAGGGAGATACTCTTTCAAAGGAAACAAAATGTGAGAGTGGGTGTTGTGTGCACTGTCGGGTACCTTTTCGAACTGCAATAGGTAGCTCTAATTCCCTTTTATCAAACACAAGAGCAGGAGTATTTACCTGGATGGTGTCTTTTCCTTGAGTGATTTCTATTCCAAGCTTTGGTTCTGACTCATGGGCCTGCTTTAGATTAGTCTTGTACTCCTTCCTTGAGTAAACTTGGAGTGGTTTAACAATTGTTGGGTTGGCCGGTCTTGGCGAATTTTGAAAGGGAGGTTGAGGTGCAGAAGACATAATGGTTGTGCTTTCAGGTAGGATAGAGGCTGAGGGTCTTGATGGGGATAGTGTTTGAGGCTCAATATTGGACGTTGTATCTCTAAGTGGATCATGAGTAGAAGATAAACCCAGGTCCAATGGGGTTATTTGTTCATTGGGAACTTCATATTGGTGGGGCTGTGACAGTGGAAGGTCGAGTAGGTCAGCCATGGGATCATCATTCTTCTTGTCGCAAACTGCAGTTGTCTCCCCCTGATGAGAAGAACTATGGAAGAAGCTCTCGGTCTCGACAAATGTGACATCATTAGAAATATAGGTTTTCCGAGTAGGTGGATGATAACATTTGTAGCCTTTTTGAGTTGGAGGATATCCTATGAACACACACGTGAGAGCTCGGGGATCAAGCTTGCTTCTATTGTGAGCATGAATATGGACATAGGCGACACACCCGAATACTCGAGGAGGCAATCTATTTGGGGTTTGGAAATTTGGAAAGTGTTGTGAAAGTGTTTCCCAAGGGCTTTTAAATTCTAACACTCTGGAGGGTAAACGATTGATAAGGTGTGCTGCTGTGAGAACGGCTTCTCCCCAAAGGTATTTTGGAATGTTTCTTTGGAAAAGTAAAGCACGGGTAGTTTCAAGAAGGTGTCCATTTTTTCTTTCTACCACCCCGTTTTGTTGAGGTGTGTCAATGCATGTGGATTCATGAATTATTCATTCCTTTATAAAAAATGGTGACAAGACTTGACTAAAGTACTCCCGCCCATTATCTGTTTTCACCTTTTTTATTCTGACCCCAAATTGAGTTTTTATCATATTATGAAAAGTTGAA
>CAMOHE010055600.1:0-38335 GCA_946598075.1 Artocarpus hirsutus
TTGCATACATTCTTAATTAAGCATCTAGAAGACTCAAAAATTATCTTATACCCTTTATCACACAATTGACTAATGCTAAGTAAATTGTGTTTCAAATTATCAACCAAGTATACATTTTCAATCAAGGTAGAGGAATTGTTACCGATATCACCTATACCAAGGATCCTTCCTTTTGCATTGTCTCTGAAGGTTACATATCCACCTTTCTTCTTAACAAAGTTGGAGAATAGTGATAAGTCCCCCGACATATGTTTTGAGCAACCGCTATCTAGGAACCATCTTGCTTTCTCTTTTATTGGTACCTACAATAAAGATTCAAGTTTTGATTTTCGGTACCCACATGACCTTGGGTCCATCATTGTTAGTTCTTTTGCCTTTTGGAACCCACTTGTATTTGGTTCCAAAATAAGCATTTTTCTTTATTGTACATGAAAAGGATGTATGACCATCTTTGTTGCAATATGTACATACATATTTTGAGCTTGTTGATGCTTTGATAAAGTAATTTTTAAAATACTTTTGATCAATATGTGGTTTATATCCTAAACCACATTTGTTAAAAACGCATCTTTGATCTCCAAGCATAAGTTCAAAATTTTTCTTTCCATTGGTAAAATTCAAAACCGTCTTTGTCAAGTCATCAACTTTTTCTTTTAAGGATACATTTTCAATGGTCAAGGAATCATGCATATTTTTCTCAACTTTCAAGCTCTCTATCTCTTCTAAAAGCATAGAAATTTTCTTGTTGAGAGGAGAGTTTTTGAGAACTAACTTTTCATAATCTTTATACAAATCATTAAAAGCATTTTTCAACTCCTCAATATTTACTTCATTATCGCTATCGGATGAGTAAGAACTACTTACCTCATTGTCATCATCTATCGCCATGAAACACATGTTGGCGACTTCTCTTGGTCCATCATCATCGGAGTCCTCGGACTCTAGTTCATCCCATGTAGCTTGTAGTGCCTTCTTTGACTCCTTTTTACCTACTTTCTTTCTTAAAGGACAATCTGGTCTTATATGACCGGGTTTCTTACAATCAAAACAAATAACATCATCTTTAGATTTTTTGCCTCTATCATTCTTCTTTTTCATACCTTTTCCACGATTGATCTTACGATGGAACTTTTTGTATCTTTTGGCAATCATCGTAAGTTCTTCAAGGTCCTTTGAATTGAGGCTGTCTTCTTCTTCCTCTTCTTCATCATCATCGGTGAAGGAGGCTTTTAGAGCAATCCCTTTCTTTCTCTTGTCATCTTCTTCTTCTCGTTGGTTTTGTTTCCTTGTGATCTCATGCGTCATAAGTGATCCTATCAATTCTTCGATTGGCAATGTTGAGAAGTCCTTGGCTTCTTCTAGTGTTGTCCTTTTCACGTGCCAAGAAGGTGGTAGTGAACGAACTAGTTTCCTCACTAGTTCACTTGTGGTGAAGTTCCTACCAAGGGATTTCAAACCGTTAACAATGTCGGTAAACCGAGTATACATATCGGTAATAGATTCATGATCCTTCATTCTAAACATTTCATAATCATGAAGAAGAAAATTAATTTTAGTCTCCTTGACTTGGTTTGTCCCTTCATGAACCACTTCAAGAGTTCGCCAAATTTCTTGTGCCGTGGTGCAAGATGTGATTCTATTAAACTCATTTCTATCAAGAGCACAATATAAAGTGTTTACTGCTTTAGCATTTAAAGAAATTCTCCTTTTATCCTCATCGTTATACTCTTTACGTTCTTTAGGGATTAAACCTTTTTCTACCTCTTTCATAGGTCGAAAAGGACCACTTTCAACAACATCCCAAAGATCAAAATCAACCGATTGTAGATAAATGGACATTCTAGTTTTCCAATAATTGTAAAAGTTTTCGAAAACCCAATTCACCCCCCTCTTGGGTAGTTATTCTTGGGCTAACAATTGGTATCAGAGCCGGAAGCTCGTTTTAATTTTTCAAAAAGTTTTTACAATCTTGAGCATGGCTACCCAAGGAGTAGAAGGTCAATCTACAAATAGACCACCGTTTTTCAATGGCACCTACTAGCATGCATTTGATTTCAAAAATTTGCAAAAATGATATTGTTAAAGGTTTACCAAAACTAAGTTTTAAAAAGGATAAAGTGTGCGATGCATGCCAATTCGGAAAGCAAGTCAAAATTTCCTTTAAATCTATTTCCGAAATTGCCACCACTAGACCTTTGCAACTTTTGCACATTGATCTCTTTGGCCCTTCTAGGACCACAAGTCTAGGTGGTAAAAGATATGCTTTTGTTATAGTTGATGATTTCTCAAGATTTACATGGGTTTTGTTTTTAACAAACAAAAATGACACTTTACAAATGTTTTCATATTTTTGCAAAAGAGTTCAAAATGAACAAGGCTACATGATCACCTCCATTAGAAGTGATCATGGAGGCGAGTTCGACAATAATGCCTTTGAGTTATTTTGCAATAAAGAAGGCTATGAACATAACTTTTCAGCACCTAGAACACCACAACAAAATGGAGTTGTTGAAAGGAAAAATAGAGTTTTGCAAGAAATGGCTAGGACTATGCTTAACGAAAATGGTTTACCAAAATACTTTTGGGCCGAGGCTGTTAATACCTCTTGCTATGTGATTAATAGAGTTCTCATTAGACCAAAAATGAACAAAACTCCATATGAGCTTTGGAAGGGTAGAAAACCAAATATCGGTTATTTTAAGGTTTTTGGTTGCAAATGCTTTATTTTAAACACCAAAGACAATTTAGAAAAATTTGATTCAAAATCCGATGTTGGTATTTTTCTCGGTTATTCTACCTCTAGCAAAGCGTATAGAGTTTTCAACAAAAGAACTCTTGTTGTTGAAGAATCCATGCATGTTGTTTTTGATGAATCTAATGCTTCTGTGGAAAGAATAGAAGATGATGATGATCTAGGTTTGGAGAATCAAATGAGGAAGCTAGAGATCAAAAACAATACAAAGGATGCAAATGAAGACTCTATTCAAGCTTCTCCAAAGATTAAGGGACAACTAGAAGAAACACCAATAGAAGAAGGTACTTCACAACCACTACCAAAAGATTGGAGGTATCATCCTTATCACCCTCAAACCGATATTATTGCTTATGATAGTCCAACTCATGGGGTGAGAACTAGAGCATCTTTTAAAAATATTTGCAACAATTTAGCTTTTCTTTCTCAAATTGAACCAAAAAGTTTTGAAGAAGCCGAAAATGATGAGTTTTGGATTTTGGCAATGCAAGAAGAGCTAAATCAATTTGAAAGAAATGATGTTTGGGAACTTGTTCCTAAACCTAGTTCTCAATCCGTAATTGGGACTAAGTGGGTATTTAGAAATAAAAAGGATGAGCAAGGTAATGTTGTGAGAAACAAGGCTAGACTAGTGGCCCAAGGTTTCAATCAACAAGAAGTATTGATTTTGAAGAAACTTTTGCACCGGTTGCCCGTCTAGAATCCATTAGAATGTTACTTGCTTTTGCATGCTACAAGGGTTTTACTCTTTATCAAATGGATGTCAAAAGTGCATTCTTAAATGGATACATTTTAGAAGAAGTTTTTGTTGCACAACCACCCGGATTTCAAAATCATAAGTATCCGAATCACGTCTTCAAATTAAAGAAAGCTTTATATGGTCTAAAGCAAGCTCCTAGAGCTTGGTATGAAAGACTAAGTAAATTTTTGATTAAAAACGGTTTTTGTGTTGGAAAAGCGGATACTATTCTCTTTATTAAAAACAAGGGTGAAGACCTAGTTATTGTTCAAATCTATGTTGATGATATTATTTTTGGTGCTACTAATCACTCTCTATGTGAAGAATTCTCTAAGTGTATGCACAGTGAATTTGAGATGAGCATGATGGGAGAATTAAACTTCTTCCTTGGACTTCAAATCAAGCAAACAAAGGAAGGAATTTTCATAAATCAAGCCAAGTATGTGAAGGATCTACTCAAACGATTCGAAATGGATGATCTTAAGCCAATGCCAACTCCTATGAGTTCTTCAATCAAGCTTGACAAAGATGAAAATGGCAAGGCGGTAGAAATCACAAAATATAGAGGTATGATCGGATCTTTGCTATACTTGACTGCTAGTAGACCCGACATTATGTTTAGTGTAGGGGTTTGTGCAAGATTTCAATCAAATCCTAAGCAATCTCACCTTAGTGCCGTTAAACGCATTTTTAGATATTTAAGTGGTACTAAAAACCTAGGATTGTGGTATCCTAAAGGCACACACATAGACTTGTTAAGTTATTCTGATGCAGATTGGGCCGGTTGCACAATTGATAGAAAAAGCACAAGTGGAACTTGTCACTTTCTAGGATTTGCATTAGTCTCATGGTTTAGCAAGAAACAAGCCACGGTGGCACTTTCTACCGCGGAAGCGGAATACATATCGGCGGCTAGTTGTTGTGCACAAATCCTTTGGATGAAGCAAACTCTAAAAGACTTAGGTCTAAGTTATGATCATGCTTCAATTTTATGTGACAATACTAGTGCAATCAATTTGTCTAAGAATCCGGTTCTACATTCACGCACAAAGCATATAGAGATTAGACATCACTTTTTGCGTGATCATGTTCAAAGAGGGGATATCAATTTGGAATTCATTAGTACAAATGATCAACTAGCAGACATTTTCACCAAACCTCTGGCACTAGAACGTTTTTCGCATCTTAGAAGAGGACTTGGTATGATTGATCCTTTAGAATTGCATTTGCTTGATCATTGATATACTTAATGCTTATCTTGATGAACTCTATGGTTGACTTAGTGATTTGTTGTGTTCACATGTTTAATTTATGTTTATATATGTTTGCACAATGTTTTGAAATGTATCTATACTTTTAAATTGGGCAAAACTATGTTTTTCTGCATTTTTCTGGTGGTTGCTCAACTGCAGCAATCGGCTTGCCGACCATTAAGAATCGGCCTGCCGATTCTGATAATTTTGGCCTGCCGAACTGCAATAGTTCGGCCTGTCGAAATATTATTTCGGCCTGCCGAACTGTCGGGCTATTTATACCCCCAGTTTTCGAGCAAACCCTATTCTTCCCATTTTTCTTGCTCTCCTCGGAAGTCTCTCTCTCCCTCCAGTGCGAAAATCCTTCCCCACTCCTCCATTCGTTGATTTTCCTGCAACTTTCGTTAATTTAGTGAGTTCTCGTTATTTTCCCTCATTTTTTTTACTTCCCTTGAGTTTTTCCCTCCTTTCTCTCAAGCTCTCTCCTTTCTCTCTCTCAAAACCGTATTATCTGCTTTATTTCACGTTCCATCTCCTGCATTCTCAAATGGCTTCAAGCTCTCGTCCTTTCAAGCGCACCAAATCTATTGCTCACAAAGAATCCCACAAATCCAACACAGAGGTAACTTTGGAGGAATTTTCGAACGAAAAATATGTTAATTTTTTCTCTAGCAGGAAGATTATTGATGGGAACTATATTTGTTTTGACAATTTTGCTAGTTTTGGTATAGAACCTCTCTTTGATAGGCTTAAATGGAAAAATATTATGATTATGAAGGAAAATACTTATCCTAGGCTTGTCAAAGGTTTTTATGCCAACCTTAGAGCATCTTATGACCCCCTTGAAATTGTTGTGACACTGAAAAATAGATCTATTGAGTTATCACCAACCATTTTAGGGGAGATAATTGATATACCCTTAGAAGGTGAAGATATTCATGGGATTAAGACGTGGATGTTTGATAAAGAGACCATGGCCAAACTTATTTTTGAGAATGATGATGGTAGTTTGCCTAGGAAAATTAATGCAGCATCTCTACCTCCTAGGAGTTGAGTCCTCCATAGGCTTATCATCACCAATATTTTGCCTAGAGCTGGCCATAAGGATGAAGTCCAGCTTTTAGACCTTCACCTTATTTACTGCCTCCTTAGTGGTACTAGAATAAATCTACCCCTTTTGTTGGTGCGACGGATGATTGATGTTGCTGAAGGGAAAAAGAGCGCTGGCTTGCCTTATGGAATGCTTCTCACTAAAATTTTTCACTCTTTTAATTTGCGTACTACTGATGAGAAGGATGTGGCTCTCTATAAACCTTACAATGCCTTCGGTGCCCTAACCATTAGTAAAATGGGATTTGAGGAAGTTCAAGGGCAATGGGTACCCGTTGGCGGACGAGCTGCTCCTCAAGGCGTTCAAGACGAAGAAGAAGAAGAAGAAGAAATGGCTAACATTGAAGCTCAAGGTGGTAATGATGACGATGAAGAACCTATCACTCTTCAAAGGCTCTATTCGCACCAAGAACTTCTCTTTGAGCAACAGCAAAAGATGGGAGCAGACATTGCAAATTTGCAAGCTGGGCAACAAGAAATTCTCACTCTTCTTCGACAACTGCACTTTGGAGGAGGATCATCGAGTCAACCATAACATCCCTCATCATGTTTCTTTTTGTTCTTATTTCTTTTGGTTTGCAAATTTTATGCACCTGATTTGTGAATTATAACAATTTAATTCTTTCAATGATTTTTTTTGGTATTTTCTTTCGGTATATCAAATTTCCTTTATTTATTTATTTTGTTGATGACAAAAAGGGGGAGAATATGCATATTTTTTATTGTGGAGATATAAGGTTGGTGGTTCTTGATGATTTTTGATATATTTTTGATGTTTTATATCTTCATTTGAAGTTTGTTTGATGATTGTGGAGATATAAGGTTGGTGGTACTTGTAATATTGCTATTGGAGTGTATTTGATGCTTGGGGAGATATAAGGATGGTGGTTCATTGTGGATATTCTCTATCTTTGCATTCTTATATTTGTTTTGTCTTGATCTCTCAATGGTATCTTAGTATTTGGAATGAAAATTGATGTTTTAAAAGGTAAGCATATTTTTCAGGGGGAGCTCTTCATATTTTGCTTTTAAATCTTATTTTCTGTAGATAGTGGAGTATATCTCCTTGAGGGGGTGTCTTTCAAAATTTTGAGAATTTTGCACATGTTAAGGGGGAGCCATTGAACCTTTTCAAAATCAATCAAAAATTGTTTTGTCATCATCAAAAAGGGGGAGATTGTTGGCTCCAAGGTTTCTCAAAGCTTTTAATACTCTTTTGATGATAACAAATACAATTTTTATTATTTGTGCAAAATACTCTTTTAAACGTATATTTTTTTAATGTCACTAAGCATATAGTTCAAGATATCAGTGAATACAGTTCAAGAAAGCTTGTGGAAGAAGACTTTTGAAAAGGAACTCACATGGACTTGAAGATTACAAATTTTTCTTAGATTCTAAAGTCCAAAAGTGTAAGTGAGCAATTCTCAAGTTAAAATGATCAAAAGAAGCTCAAGAGCACACTCTCACATTGCATACTTGCATTTGATACTGTTTTAAATTCAAATTGCATGTAATAATTATGGCTCATGCTGTCTTAGAAGTGCTTAAACATGTTGATGTAAAATTTGTTTCAAAAACAGGTCACATAGGCTTTTTTGACTTAAGGCAAATCGGCCTGCCGACCAAATTTGGTCGGCCTGTCGAATATGATCGGCCTGTCGAAAACCCTGCTTTGGCCTGCCGATCTGGGGATTTTTAACCCCCCATCTGCAAAAGCTCTGACGGCCTGCCGATGGTGTCTTCGGCCTGTCGAAGTTTCGAATATCGGCCTGCCGAACACCATGCTTCGGCCTGTCGATCTGGGAATGTTAAAACTCCCATCTGTAGAGGCTCTGTCGGCCTACCGAAGAATTGGCTTCGGCCTGCCGGTGATTCATGTTCGGCCTACCGAACTATGAACCGGCCTGCCGATCTGGTGACCGTTGAAAATTTGTTTCTTAGCGCCTCAAACTTCGGCCTGTCGAACTTATATTCCGCCTGCCAACTGTCTGTAACAGCTATTTTTTTGACCGTTGGAACTCTGTTTGTAACGGCTAATTTGACTCTAAATTGATGTGTTCAGATGTTTCTAAGCACTAGGAAGCTATAAATACCCATCCATTCAATGTGCATAAAACAATGAATGAATAAAAGTGAAATTTGATATTATTCTACATTGTTCTCAAGCATTCATTACACACACATATTCTCTTGAGCCAAACTTGTTTCATATTCACCTTGAGAATTACTCACACCTCCAAACACATACCACTATTGTATTTTCATCCTTTTGTTTTGGAGTGTATATTTTGTGAGTGTAAAATTACAACCACTTTACTTTCATTGTTGGGTTTCCAAAGCCTTGTAAATTTGGAGAATCCTTGGTTGGGCAATCTCCGGGAAAATTGTTACATTGTAAGAAGGTGTGGTGAGCCTTGAGTTGAGCAAGTCACTAGTTGTATAAATGAGTGATCGTGTCGAAAAGACGGTCTAATAGTACAAGAGGTCAAGCAAGGGAGTTTAGCTTGGCGACAGTGGACGTAGGCATTTTTGCCGAACCACTATAAATAGCATTTGCATCTCTTATCCTTATTCTTTACTTAATCGCTGTTTATTTGTTACCTTGTTGTGCTCATATTATCCTCTTATCATATTTACTTCTTAAGCACTTTACTTTAGAAAATTTCCAATAATTGTAAAAGTTTTTGAAAACCCAATTCACCCCCCTCTTGGGTAGTTATTCTTGGGCTAACGAATCTGGGGCTTCATGCCTCTTCACCGAACACCCTTGGAATGATTATAGGGTGGTCAAATGTGCCCATTTGGGTTTTGTTGAGTTGAGTGATGTGATACTCTGTTGCACAGTGGATATAGATGAGCATTACTAAATCATGAAATAATTTATGTGTATATATCTATATATATGTATGGAAGTTAGAAAGAATAATCATAAGGTATCCACCGAAACTGAACATGATAATATTAATGAATAATGTTGAGAACTAACTAACCATGTAGATTTTAATGTGACAATAATAAAAACCTAAAGGTGAGTAATAGTTTTCTCTACTAAGCATGTTGTCGCTCATTCCCTTATATTTCATTTTTTCAAAACTCACAAAATGTGAGGTGGCAATGAGAGATATAGAAAAGGAAGCTATGTATCTATGTTCAGTTGGAATCTTTTCTGTTACTAAGAATATTTTCCTTGATAACATAAACATTGTATGTTAATTTCTATGACTGTATTAAGATATATTGAGGGTTGAAATGATGATAATGGTTTTATATTATTAAATTAAGGTGCTACATTAAATTGTGGTTATTTGTTGTTTATGTTTTTATTTTGATTTGAGAGTTTCATTTAAGTCTCAGGTAAATTTGTTTTGAAGCTTTATTTTTATTTTTTAGATCCTTATTTAATTTATTAAAAACTGTTAACCTCCACTTAAGGGCGTCATAGAATTTTTGGTATCAGAGCCTAGGTTCAGTTAACCTAGGGAGTGTAGCACAACTTTAAATATCAATTTTTGAGATGGTTTTAAAGTTGAATGTTCAATATTATCATTAAATTAAACCTTCAAGTTGATTTATATAATCCAAGAGAATGTTGTGACACATAAAAACCATAGAATGGAAGCATTAATGGCTATGCGATATAATAATTATATGGAATAAATTTATGCATAGATTGCTTAAAGGAGATTTGTATAGTTAAAAGAATCTATAAGCCTTTTATCTCGAAAGAAATGATAAGAAATACAAGGCTTGAGTTGTTGATTTCAAAGTTCAACATAGTTGTGCCAAATTCTTTATAACTAATTCAAACCTATATAGTGATTCTGCGTGGACTTGATAAAGTACTTAAATACTTAAATTTTGATAAATTTTCTTAGGGGTTCTATTTACCTAAGGAATATGAGATAAGTTAGGAATCCATGGTATTGATCCTTGAGTCAGATAAACATTAATCTTTTGGTCTGTTGAGACTTTATAAAAACAAAGAATGTATAAATTTAAAGGTTAGAATAATTTTGTCACGTACATTATTTTTAAGTGGTATCAATGATCTTTATGAATAGATGTAGTGTGAAAATGACTAATAGAAGTTTCCTTAAGTAAATCATAATACTTAAAGCACTTGTAATGATTTTGGATCTTTACGATGAAAGGTTTAAATTTTAGAATTTTATATGTGAATCTCTTAGTTATTTGAGGTTTTATTATATGAGGAATTAAAAATTATATAAATGGGATTGGGAGGTTTATAGATGTCCTTAAGTAGTAATATCAATGGTCATTGCTCACTGATGTGGTCTATGATGGAAGACATAAAGTATATTGATTTCAAGGTTAGTCATCTTCAAAACCCTTAGTAATGTTAATGGTGAATATATATTGATAGATGTTGAGTAGTAAGGATAAGATAGGAGCATGCATTGTTCAATAAGGTCTTGATTAAAGCAAATTATTTGAGTTAAAAGAGGATTATGTTGTTATGGAAGATTGAATACCATTCAAAAAGACCCCTATTTATAATCAAATCGGGCTTGTTATTCTTGGTTAATTCTATCTTAAGTGGGCTTCAAATTTCATGTTAATTGTTTAACTCGTTCCAAGTGTGTTAAGGCCCAAAACAACCCGACCTATTTTAGCTTAGCACATTGAGCCTGGTCCAAATTTTGAACCAGTTCATCCATTAAAAAAAAACAGTCTTTTGCACGTGGTCTCTATACCTGTCACCTAGATTGATTCAATCATTGTCTACATATATGTTTATTGTGCATGGGACCTTATCTCTCTGAGCTTACTCTGTCTCTAAACTTGTCATTCTCTCTCTAAATCACAAATCATCTTCCTTCTCTTTAGATCTTCTTCTTTCTCTCTCTAAAAGAAAAAGGATTTCTAAGATTCTACAACTTATTACCTCGATTTTTCTTCTCTATTTACTCTTTTTTCATCTCATGATAGACCCAAAGTACCAACGCCTCAGAAAGAATTTCCCATCACTTTCCCAGAAGGTTCTCAGAAAGAAATACAAGGCTAAGATCACTCAGTTGTGGATTCTTATGCGTTTTGGCATCCCTAATGATTTGAGGATGTTGATAAAGGGGAAGATTCATCCAAGTGACTTTAGCCAAGATATCGGTTTACTAGGGATGGGTTCTAGCCGTAGTGCAAAAAAAAAAAAAAAAAAAGAGTTTGTGCCATTGCAGTCACTTTAACAAATATGGATGACAAAATTGTAACGGTAAATGTACTTCACCTGAATTTGTGTCTATAAATAAAAATGATAAAATAAAGTTCTGTAGGGATGGAGTTTCTAAGGAGAACTTGGATGACCTCCATGCTTCTCTTCAAGATCATCCTAATGGATATGTCCAAGGTGCCATCTTTAAACTTTGGCCTAAATTCCATAGGAAAAGACAACGTCTCAGAAATATGGTATTTTAAGATCCTATTTGTCAAGTTATAAGATGACTGGATGAGGAATAAGTTATCGCTCTATAAAGATTGTTTAGTGTTTGTTTGAAATCGTTTTAGTTGGTGTTCAATAATCTATCTTTTTCTTCGATAAAAACTGTTTTGTATTCAAAACATTTGCTTTTGCGAGTCCAAAATAATTGTGATTATTACATTAATACAGTAAGTGTTAGTGTCTCATTTAATTTATGGCTGCCTTTTTAAAATAATAATAATAATAATAATAATATCAATATTAATATTAATAAATGTATTATCCTGTTAGATACATCACATGTGGTATTGTAACATGTTTAAATTTTTGAAACTTATCTAGATATTTTGAGACTTGTATCTCAAATTTCCAAAGTTCTATGGTAGTTTGTTGTTGATATTGATTTTCTAGATTTGGTGTACATTTTTCAAAAGGTCCATGGTTGTGTCAGAGTGTTTTTTGTCAAACCATTCTCAATTGTCAAAAGTTATACAATTCGAGTCTAAATTTTTCAAAAAGGATATCAGGCTTTCCATAACTGTCAATTGCTTTTTCTTGCTTTTTACCAACATAATATTTTGTTTAGACCTTTGAATTACCTGTTCGTCACCTACTCATCTATCTCCTTAGTTCTTAGGGGTATCCACTATCTTTAAAATCTCATGTAGAACTCCAAGTCTAAATGGAGCACATATAAGCAACTGATCATATAAACCAAATATGTCTACCTCCCAATCAACTAGGAAAATAAAAAATGTCTATGTCTTTTATGGTTCTAGCCCTAGAAAAGATAAAGCTTACCTAGAGCCGAAAGACATTTAGGACAAGTCTTAGCATGTTGAAAGATTAACATAATCAATAGTAGTTTAGAAATGATAGGAAATATGTGTTGGACAAAGAGTATGCAGTGGAATTTTAAAATTTTTGAATCAAAGTATTTTTCAAAACACAAGTTTGACATGCTATATATATAAATTAATCAAATCTTACTAACATTTATATGCCTAAAAGCTCCTACAATCTGTATAGAGAAGAACATTCAAGGAGACCCTCAACCAACTAGTTTTTTTTTGCTATTCTTTATCCACGATCAGAGTGTGTGGGGGCACACGTCATATAGCTCTTTCCTGATGACTCTCCTTTTAACCAATTGAGAAAACCTAGAACTAAGGTTCGTGATTGTGAACAATAGCTCTCATGAAGTTTCAAAGACTTTTACACTAGAGTACTCACTTTTAATTTTTCAACTGATCTAAACAACTATAAAAACTCACTCCCTATTTATAGAGGTTGGACCCAAGGTTAGTCCTTATCAGATTATCCAAGATTATCTAAGATCTACTTTACAATCTCATAATCTTCATGTTGAGCCTATAGTATCTTATTCATACTAGCCATAACATAACACTAGGCCTGATGATTAGCATCTTTCCTACGATTATACGCTTGGATTTGCTCATTGTTGGATTCCCTAGTAGGTCTAGCAGGACACGGTGCCGTCAGTGCAAATTTTAGTTTTTCAAAGGCTAGGACGATATTCAAGTTCCTTTTCTAATTATTATAATTCTTGCCAGTTAATTGGCTTTTGTCGAGTATCAAAGATAAAGCGTTTTTAGACATTTTTAATCTACAATAAAGAACCATATACCAAATACAAGCAAACATATCATAACAATTTAGTAAAAAAACACAATCAAGTAAACATACAATTGTATTTATGCATCAAAACCTTGAAAATATCACAACCTTACAACAATAATTCCTAACTTAGAATTCAACAAGCTGCCTAGGAGAGACTTGCTAAATTCAATTGGGAACATGCTAGGATGATATTCAAGTTCCTTTTCCAATCATTGTAATTCTTGCCAGTTAATTGGCTTTTGTCGAGTATCAAAGATAACGTATTTTTAGACATTTTTGATCTACAATAAAGAATCATATACCAATATAAGCAAACATACCATAACAATTTAGTAAAAAAACACAATGAAGTGAACATACAATTGTGTTTATGTGTCAAAACCTTGAAAATATCTCAACCTTACAATAATAATTTCTAACTTAGAATTCAACAAGCAACCTAAGGGAGACTTGCTAAATTCAATTAAGAACATGGATACCTTCTTGATTAATATATGCCATTTAGGATCCGTCTGATCCAGTATATATTAATAATCATTCTCTTTGGCCATTAATTTTATTAACAGAACTCCTAAGGGAGGTTAATAATAAAATTAACTTGAGTATATAACCATTATTTGAATATTTTATCTATAATTTGTAATCACTACCTAGGGGTATGCAATGATAAATCATGCTAAAATATCTTATCTTAGTACATGATGAAGTCCCTTCCTAGGAGTTGGAACCATTATGTGTTACATATGGACCAACGATAAAGGCCGTAGGTCCTCTCTTTGAAAACTTTCTCCTACTCAGTCTTTTGAAACCAAGGTTTTATTTTAAACATGCATGAACAATTTTTAATGAGTGGCACTCC
This sequence comes from Artocarpus hirsutus, assembly GCA_946598075.1. NCBI lineage: Eukaryota > Viridiplantae > Streptophyta > Magnoliopsida > Rosales > Moraceae > Artocarpus > Artocarpus hirsutus. The sequence goes on from CAMOHE010055600.1 coordinate 13,795, forward strand.
CTATTCTATATGATATGTTATCAACATACATGGTAGATCATATTATAATACAAACAAGCAAAGTAATCATACAAAGCTATAAGCAAAATAATAATAAACAGCCGTAATATTATGGTTCCACCCTAGAGAAAAGAAAAGTAAAGACTACGAAGATCAATCGAAGCATATTATTGATTCTTTATTCTTGCATCTTCAATTTGTATCCGTTTTTATGTGGCATCCATCTTCAAGTTTTCAATCCTACATAGATCAAATATTCTTTTTTTGTCATCACAAATTTCATGTTTCTTAGAATTATCTCAAAATAAAAATCAAAACTGTGATGAAAAATGCATCTTTTCTGAAAACCTACAGCTCTCTATTGGCCTATCGATCTATATCATAGGCCTATCGGTCATGACCTTTTGGCATGCTGATCATGACACATCGGCCTACCAAACTTGAAAGTTTGGCCTGCCGCGAAAGCTGGCAAAATTTTGCCTCTCAGATGGCCTGCTAAACTTGATGTTCGGCCTGCCGACCAAGCTAAATTCATGTTTTCTAGAAAAATAGTTTTTGTGTAGTTTCTCAATCTTATTTTCAACAATTCAAAAACATAAGAATTTAGAGACTCAAGAAATACCTTTTGGAATTGCTATAATCTATCTTCTAGATTCATCTTCACTTCAAATGATTATTTAATTACAAATGCTTACAAATTTAAAATTAAATAATAATTCTGTGATGATGATGATAGACAACCATCTAATTGCATGAAAAATTTAGACATACATTCTAACCTCTAAACCATAACCGACATTAATTAATTAATTAATTAATTAATAATTTAATCAACTATAATTAATTAATAAACATTCACTATATAATCTCATGACAACATAAAAGTAATAAAAAACCCTAGAGTACCAACTCTTTAAAAAATTAAATTTAAGCATAAGAGAGATTAAGATCATAGAATTTATACATATAGCATGATCACAAACTCATAAATTGACATTAAAACCATGACTCTGATACCAATAGTTGGAAAACAAGTACGCAGCAGAATTTTAAAATCTTTAAATTAGAGTATTTTCTAAAACACAAGTTTGACATGCTATATACTTGAACTAATTAGATTTTACTAATCTTTGTATGCTGAAGAGCTCTTGCAATTTGTGTAGAGAAGAACATTTTAGAAGAGCCTCAACCAACTAGTATTCTTTGCTATTCTCTATCCACGATTGGAGTGTGTGTGGGCATTTGTCATACAGCTCTTCCCTGGTGACTCTCTTTCCAACCAATTGAGAAAACCCAGAACTAAGGTTCGTGATTGTAAACAATAGCTCTTAGGGAGTTTTAGATACTCTCACACTAGAATACTCACTCTTAACTTCTCAACTAGTCTAGATAACTGTGAAAACTCACTTCCTATTTATAGAGGTTGGACCTAGGATTAGTCCTTATAAGATAAATCCTCAAAAATTCAAATCTGGATCAATATCTGATAAAATCACATGGAAATGCATGCTCAAATTATCGCATGGTCGGTAGGCCGAACTTTCCCATTGGCCTACTAAACTTAGTCCATCGGCAAGCCAAACTTGAAAATTAGCCTACCAAACTTGCGATAAATAATCTATGAGAATCTTTTATTTCACACCCGAGATTCTTTGGATAGAGCCTCAGTTTTAATTCAAATAACCCAATGGAGAAGTTATCTGATTAAAACACTCATATCTAGATAATCTCAAGGAAAACAAACATTCCCGATAATTCAACAAGTTTATCTTGAATTAATTTATAAAATTAATTCAATCAATAAACAGACATGAATTATTTGATCCTATCGAATTTCAGCCAATCTAATAATTTAACATAGGCATTTATTGGAGAAGCATGCCATATCATTACAAGATTTATTATGAGCTAGCAAAGGGGACCTGATGAACCTATATAGTTCAAGCTCCCAATAATTATAAAATACAATATCCTAAATATATATTTTATAATTATCAACTCTAATACTACTCTACTAAAAGCTTAAAGCTACACTTTCTAATTATATAAAATTATGAAGCTCTAAATAAGCGAAGTGTCAATGACAGATCATGATGTGTCGTATCCTCGTAGGATATCCATAATCGGCTTAAGGATAAATTTTGTCTTACCTTCCCGATTGTTTTATCTTACGTTCCATTATTTCACCATTGAAAAACTTACTATCTAAAGACAGTATACTATTCAGTCACACTTATGCATCCAAATAGTTGAGTGCTCTTGTCTTCCAATTATAGGATAATGCATATAAGAGGATATCATTGACTCCGCCAATGGAGCTGTCGATTCTATATCTCTGAATAACAAGTCTACGCTAGCATAAGTCATGTCTCCAATGTACCGGTATGTGTACTATTATAAAGTTAAGATGTCACCTTTTAGTATATCAAAAGATATCAATCAAGATAACGGGCCCATTAGTCACTTCAGGATTAAGATACAACATATATGATTGTCTAAAGTGAATTGATTTGCCCAGATAAAATTATTAATCCAATTCAATTCCATTTTATGTTCTAATCCAAGACACTATCACCTATGATAGTGTACCAATGTTTCTACTCGTAGAGTCCAACTTCGATGGCCAATACAAACCATCTCCCATTAGGGATGCAGACAACATAACAATCTTAGCATGAATAAAGCGCTTAACTTTGTTTCCTCGATTACGGATCTTATGATTTAGACCATCACGTTAAGAATCATATTTTTCGCATAATTTATCCATCATATGCCTGATTCTTAAATGTTTAGACCAACAGTCTTAAACTTTTATTTGCTTCTCATACATTCAACAAATATAAACGTAAAGAGAACAACATTTAGTATATAAATAATAAATAAATTCTTTATTGATAAAATGTCTCCAAAAATATATTACAACATTTTACTCCTTAGGCATACATGTCCAATAATATGGTGATAATAGTTAAGTCTAATGATACTAATGCCGTAGCAATTATCTCTAGTTTTCTAGCTGAAGGGAACCTTTGTAAGCAAACCATAGGTGAGGAAAAAAAAGTTATGGACAACCCTAGGTGTCTCAAAACCATAATCGATAATTTTGATGCTTTTATATCATTACTTGATGGTTTAGGTATCTTTGAGGAAATATTTATGGTTGCTAGTAGGAATTTATTGGACATTCACTCCAAACCGTTGGGACTTTTGAATGTAAATGTTTTTTATGATGGTCTTTTAAAATTTTTAGATTACACTGTAGAACATAATTTTATCGTAGAGTCGGGGAGACAAATCTTTGTTACAGCTTCAACAACCGAGGAATTGCTAGATAAGACGCAAATGATCCATCCAAAGTCCGACACTGCAATAGCCAAGGTTGAATGGGAGAAGGAAAGCCAACAGTGGCCATTGGATTTGAATCTCCACTTGTAATCTATTGGTTTTATCCATGGCATATATGTCTATATTTCATGTGTCATGAATAACGATTTCCTCCCTCACTCTGTATTTCTTGTGGCATGCTTTTGTTAAAACTTTTAGATTCATTGACCCTAATGTTGGGATGCTGGTGATACGGAGTAATTAATACTCTCGAAACGCCTCGCATTTAAGGTCTGATCTTTTGTTTCTCAATGTCTTTACATTCTCTAAGGATACATGATGTAGATAGCTAGTTATACGGAGTGCCTTGTACTCTCAAAAAGTATCCGTATCATATTTATAATGTATGGTATTTTGTTAATGTTTTGTGGAAGTACCAAAGTCAATTGTGGGAATACTCTGTAAAAAATATGAGTATGTTATTGAGGTTGAATGTTTATATCATGAAAGTAGCCATTTATTGAAAAATCTGTCGAGTTTGCTTACAATTACGAGATTTCTTCTAATATCTCTATGTATGATTTTAATGTACGATTTAAATAGAAGCACTTGTGTTAAATATTTTATGATTATGTTTTAATTTATTAGCCAGAATATGAAACCAATCATCCGTGATTTTTTTTTTTTTTTTTTTACTTAGAAAGAAAAAAGGAGCCCAAAGATAAACTACGTAAGAACTTTTTTAGTAATCTCCTTAATGTAATTGTAAATCATGGTCCATGGACAGTGAATGATTGAAAAAATGGTATGATCAGCATGTACACTTTTCTGATCAGATTTCTAAACCATAATACGGTGTTGTAAATTCAGAACCTGTTAGAAATACTCTTGTTGAGGGATTTAATATTTAGAGTAAGATTGATATTTCAAGTAAATGAATGGAGATATGGTAGCCCATATTTGGACACAAATAACACTAAGGATGTAGAGTCGAAAGCGGAATCATAACGAATTTGTGATTTGTACTAGTATCATTCGATTTGAATTTTAAGGAGGAAATTTTTTTAAGGAGTGTAAAGCTGTAACACTTGTTATTTTCCCAATAGGTATTATTATAATTAAATTAATTATTAGTATACCAATTAAAATTTTTATTTCACCTAAAATCTATTCCAAATTATTTATTTCTACCTATTTTCAAATTTTCTAAAATTTTTCTATACCTATTTAGCATATTGACTGAAATACCCTTAGAACTTTTATTTAATTACAAAAATGCCATTTGGCATTTTGTGCAACAAAGTCTCCGATGGAAACCACCCTTTACCTACCTGTGCCCCTTCAATTATGTTGATCTTCTTTGAGTCTCCTCCCTTCACTCTCTCTTACACATCTCTCTCTCTTTTTCTCTTTCTTTTTCTCTCTTGTTTCCTCTCTTCTTTCTTCTCTTTGATTTCTCCCAGATCGAGGATCATCAACTTAGCTTTAGGGTAATCAAGAGAGAAATTCAAGCTTTATTTCTTAAATCTTCAAAAATCACAACCCAAAGATCAAGAATTTTTGCAAGCAAAATCATTATTTTTCTTCAAGCTTGAGGTAAGATTTTCTAAGTTAAAACTTTGATCTAAATCCATGTTTTAGCATGAGATTTGTGAGAAATGTGTTTTTGATGTTTGTGGGTAATTATACAACATTTTTAAAGCTTGATTTACATAGATCTTTGTTTGAAATGAGTTTTTGAGCGAGTTTTGAAAAGTTTTGATTTTTAATTTAGATTTGTATGTTGAGCATGAAAATTTTGAAAAAAATGATCTACATGTGTTTAAGTATGAAATTCCATAGTTTTTATGCATTTTCTATGTCTTGGGAATTGATAAAAAGGGGTGGATTGAGTTTTAAAGTTTGAAACCTTTGAAAATAGGAAATTGGATTTCCAAAAATTGCTCTGCCGATGAGACGAACCTTGGAGATCATAGGGCGACAGAAGGTCCAAAAATAGCAATTTTGTTGAAAAGGCTGGAAATAGTTGATTGATAGGCCGATTGGGCAGTCCAAACCCAACTATTTTCCATTGTTTTGTGTTACGAAATGTTCCAAGGATTTTATATTAATAATTATGGCACACTAATAAAAATAGATGGTACATAATTATAGAATAGGAATTAAGTTAAAGTATGGTTATTTTAATCGTAGTAGGATAATAAAGTACTTGTATCTTACATGGTGAACTTGGTATCGTGAGCTAAAAGTTATCAGTGTTGTATTCGCCAAGAGGTAGGGAATCTATTACTCAACTTTTGTGAGGGTTCTATAGAATTAAAATTGGTTATTTACATTGCAAGACATATATGTATGTTGAATTGCAATTATATGAATATCACTAATAAGACAATGACATGAACTCATATTGTATTATACAGCGAAAAATAAATTGATTTAACATGTATTATTATAAATTGAGAAGCATGGTTAGGAAAACTAACTCTATATATAATGATTAATTATAGAAGAATGACAAGACGTGAAAAGAGCGGCGGTTACGTCTTAAAGCACAAGTACCTTAAAAATGTAAAGTAGGCAGGAGGTGATGACACTTTGTTGGGTCGAAAGTCCCAAAACGCACTATACAAGAATCAACTTGGTGAGGATCTGGGGCTTGATATCCCCTCACCGTACACCCTTGAAATGATTATAGGTGGTCAAGCACACCCATTTAGGTTTTATTGAGTTGAGTGATATGATACTCTGTTGCATAGTGGATACAAATGAGCATTACTAAATCATGAACTAATTTATGTGTATATATATATATATATATGTCTGGAACTTGGTAAAAATAATCATAAGGTATCCACTGAAATTAGACATGATAATATTGATGAATAATGTTGAGAACTAATTAACCATGCAAATTTTAATGTGACAAAAAAAAAAACTTAAAGGTGAATAATAATTTTTCTTACTGAGCATGTTGTCACTCGTTCCCCCTATATTTGATCATTTTAGGACTTATAAAGTGTGAGATGGCAATGAGAGATATAGCTAAAGAAGCTATTTATCTGTGTTCAGTTGGAATCTCTTGTACTATTGAGAATATTCTCCTTGATAACGTAAGTATCGTATGTTTATTTCTATGATTGTATTAAGATATATTGAGAGTTGAAATGATGATGATGATTTTATATTATTAAATTACATGTGCTACATTAAATTGTGGTTTATTTGTTGTTTACGTTTTTATTTTGATTTGAGAGTTTTCATTTAAGTGCCAAGCAAATTTGTTTTAAAGCTTTTTTTTATTATTTTTCAAATGTTTAGTTAATTTATTAAAAACTCTTAACCTTGACTTAGAAGCGTTACAGAATTTTTGATATCAGAGTCTACGTTAGGTTAACCTAGGAAGTGTAGCACAATTTTAAATATCAATTTTTGAGATGGTTTTAAAGTTGAATTTTCAATGTCATTATTAAATTGAACCTTCAAGTTGATTTATACAGTCTAGGAGGATGTTGTGACATATAAAAACCCTGGAGTGGAAGTATTAACGGCTATGCAGTACAATAATTATATGGAATGAATCAATGCACATATTGCTTAAAGGAGATTCGTATAGTTAAAAGGATCTATAAGCCTTTTTATCTCATAAGAAATGATAAGAAATACAAGGCTTAAGTTGTTGATTTCAAAGTTCAGCATAGTTGTATCAAATTCTTCATAATTGATTCAAACCTATATAATGATTATGCGTAGACTTGATAGAGTACTTAAATCTTTATAAATTCTTACAGGTTCTATTTACTTGAGGAATATGAGATAAGTTAGGATTCCATAGTAGTGAACCTTGAGTGAGATAAAAGTTAATCTTTTTGTCTGTTAAGACTTTGTAAAGGCAAAGAATATATGAATTTTAAGGTTGGAATAATTTTGCTGTGTACATTGTATTTAAGTGGTGTTAATGATCTTTATGAATAGCTGTGGTGTGAAAATGACCAATCGTAATGCTTAAAACACTTGTAATGATTTTGGATCGTTATGATGAAAAGTTTAACTTTTAGAAGTTTAGATGTGAATCTCTTGGTTACTTGGGGTTTTAGAAGTTTATTTATTGTTTATATTTTTATTTTTTTAAAAGTTTATATGTGAATCTCTTACTTACTTGAGGTTTTAAAAGTTTATTTGTTGTTTATGTTTTTATTTTGATTTGAGAGTTTTTATTTAAATCTTAGACAAATTTATTTTGAAGCTTTATTTTATTTTTTAAATCTTTATTTAATTTATTAAAAATTATTAGCCCACACACAAAAGCGGTACATGAATAACCTGGTTCAGAGAGATAACTCGGCCCTTAGACACTCGCCCTACTTCCAAAGATAGATAGAAAAAGTTGGAAATACCACATTCGAAAGCAGTTTCAGTCCCAGCTGCTGAAGCGGCATCGTGACGGGTGGGAGCAACAACAACAAAGCCATTGTTGTGTTGTTAACGGCAATCTAGAGCAAGTAAAAGAGGGGGCCTCTTGTTGTCCTAAGATTGGCACTGAAGATACCGAGTTCTGTTGCAATCTGGGCGAGTCAAACAAGGAAGGAGAATGGGCAGATAATTGTTTTCTCATTCAAACACATCTTAGAAATTTGCTTCTAGCGTGGAACAAGCTACGGTTTTGTCTGATACTGTTTTCAATGCTTTCCACTTTCAATAAACAATAATTGATAGGGTCCGCTGTGAATTTAATCTTCGTGCAAAAAAAAAAAACAAAAAAAAAAAAGAGTGAGCGTTTCTGGGAAAAAAAAAAGATTGTGGACATTGTTTAGCAATTTAGTGGGATCCTCTTCGATTGCGTGTCCAATTCCATTTCCTCAATGACCCCCAATCCACTTCTAATTAAAGAAATTTTTGTCTTTGTTGGGAAAGACCCAAAACAAATGCAAAAACAGTTTAATTTTCGCGAGAAAGCGATCCAAGTACTTACACTAATGTGCAAATTCAAGAAGTGTTTAGTACGGTGTAAATCCTCTGTAAACTTGCTGCAAGATTAATGGGGCCTCCCTCATAACACGAACAGGAGAGCAATTAAGCAACCGGGAAAAAAAAAAGAAAAAGGAGAGGGAAATAGAGAAGGTGGGTCAGCGCAACAAAATAGAAGGGTTTTTGATACCCAAAAAAAAAGAGTTGATGAAAGAGTAGGTTGGTGTAGAAGAGAGAGCTGGTGAAGACTGGAAAAGAAATATTGGTCTGATGAGAATGAGTAGAGAGTCAAAAATGGAGTTGAGAAAATTTGGAGAAAGAGCGAAAATTTTTGTTAAGTAACTAACTCCTCCAGCTTTTTCTCCCCGTTGGTTTTTTAACAGTAAGTTGATGTGTCAATTTTTATTGGCTGGAGAGAAAAAATGATAGAATGTGGACAGGGGATCTGGTTTCAAGCTTAACACGTCTTCAAGTAGAACAGTCGATTAATGATTAAAAAAAATGAAACTATCGATATTATAACAAAAGCCAAAAAAGTCCACTTAATTGAAATATAATAAGAAAACAATGGACTATCGATAGATAGACACGTACAATATACATAAAATTCCATTGGCGACCATGATCAAAGTCATATTTCCTATGCACCTTCATCTTATGACCAATTCCATCAAAAAAATAAAATCTCAATTGTTTCATGCAGTTTATTATTAAACATTCCCTGGGTGCGGTGTGGTCCCATGAAACCTACCTATATTTTATGTCTTTCTAGACTAAAATATTTCGTCGCGGTAACTACTGTCAATGTGAAGCCTATCATTATTCTTTTATGTCCAAAATTTCAATGAACAAAAGAAAAGTTTGTTTTTATTTTTTCTTAAAAAAAAAATTGAACAAAATGTACTTATGTAGCTAGGCCAGGCCCAAGTCAAAATATCGATAGAAACAAAAAAAATAAAACAAAAAAAAATCGAACGAGCAAAAATATATCGAAATCTATAAATTGACACATTCAGAAGGCTTGACTTCTAACACACTTGTTTTTTCTGTTCTTTTATTTCTAAAATTCAAAGCGTCGGTGTCTTGTTCTGGTTGCCTTCCTGGTCCTCCGTCTCACTGCTCAAAATCTCCGTTAGCATAGGCTGTCTCTGCAGCCGGATATAGGTGGTCGACTTTTGCCGCAGTTCGTCGCTTCCTCAGCGCTTGTTGCCGCCTTCCCGCAGGAGCTCCCTGGTTGTCCTTTCACTTCAGGTACATCAGTTTTTGTAGTATGCTTACCGTGATCTACGGATTCTATCATATTCTTCCTTGTTGAAATGTTTTTTGCCATTTTCGAAAAACACAAAAAAATAAAAACGAAATAAAAAACGCATTTGGTTCTATTTTGGGCCCAAAACAATGACGAAAACGTTTCTCAAAAATCTGAAAATTCTTATGAAAAATGAAAACAGATTTTACACGTTTTCTTTTTCTTGTTTCACTTATTTCCATCTTCCCTCTCACTCCCTCTATCTCTCTCTTCCCAAGTTGTCCCTGAGTTCCCCCTCCTTTTCCGGCGGGATTTTTCTCAGCACAGAAATCCGGTGCCACTGCTCGCCGGATTCTGACGTCACCCTATCCTTCGACGTTCCAGCCGGAACGTTGCACACACGTTGCTGGAATGTGCTGGAGGTCGTCTTCAAAATAGCCACCCCAACCATAGCCCAGATCTCCGTAGGACCCCAGCCATCGCCGGTAGATCTTGGCACCTCCCAGCCGCAGCAGTGGCGAAGCCATAGCCCTGTTCCAGTGTTCGTCCCATCTCCCTGATCGCCGGCCCAACGACCTCGATCTTCTCCGACGAGAGGCTCTCGATTTCATCGTCAAAGCTTCTAGTGGCGGCTGTTGGCGATGGACGAGCCCCTACCGTCCAGGAAAGAGATCCGACCAAGAGAGATAGGAGGGGGAAGGGTGAGAAACGAAGAAGGGAAGGGAAAAAAAAAAAAAAGAAAAAAAAAGGAAAAATGGTGACGTGTAAAACATAGCTTTGTTTTTAAAAAACACACCATCCTATACAACCATTAAACATAAATTTAAAAAAAGTGCCAACACTACTTTTAAAAAACTTTTCATTTTCAATTTTCTCATGAACAAAAACCATTTCAAAAACACTGCCTGACAAAATTGTTAAGACGTTTTTTTTTAATCAATGGTGTTTGTGCCTGTTCAGAAAGTTTCAGTTTTTCCCTTCAAAAAAAGAAGAAAGTTTCAGTTTTGTGGTCAGGTCAACTTGATCTTTTGATAGTGATAATCTGGTATTGTGTTATTGTGATTATCTGGTATTGAATTGATGTAGCAAACTTCCTGTTTGAGGGAGCTTAGGTTGACCTTATCGAGCGTGTTATTTTGTTGATTTTACCCATCAAATTAATTTTGACTAACGAAATTAAATTGTTTGTTGTCCATCGAGTATTATGGGCTCTGAATATGGTGCCAAATTTGATTTAGATAAGATTCAAGCCGTTCTAATTTTGTCAATATGGTCTCCAACAAACATGCTGTTGTATTGTCAATCTTGACTGCTTTCTAAAAGGAATAAAAACACTTTGGATCTGGTTCCTTTGGACTCTGAGAAGCGTACTGAAATTCTAATTAAAACATTACGAAAGTACACTTAAAAACTACTTTTCATATTTATTATATTGCTCTACTTCATAAGCTATTTCTAATCCACATCACCTTCCCAGGCTGTCGTTTATATTTTCATTTTCAATTCCAAAATCTTCTGCCCATTTTTCCCTGTCTTGTTCAAGTAAGTGTTGTATGTACCAATTTTACGCGTCATGCATGATATGTAATAACTGACATTCATATTTTATGTGGGGCATATTATATATTTGCAGGCTTTTAATCCAATGAGTTCCCCCAAGTCCTCGATAGCTCTGCTAGAGATCATACGTCGCCATTTAATTGGAGATTTAGAAGAAAATGATTTAGAACCCTTCAATAAAAGATTGTCAAACGAAAAATGTTCGGCGACATACTCAAGTACTGATGGAGCCAAAGTTTTTGACACTGATTTTTTTGAGTTTGACAGTGGCTTTTTAACCATGGCTGTAAATTCGACGAGTGTAGAAAGGCGTGCCAGGGGAGAGAAAACTACAAATGTAGCCGGTTCTAGCCTAAAAGATGCCACCGCGATAAGTACTGGAGGTAAAACATTCTAGATCATTTCATTAATCATCATCTTTATTATTAGTATTTTGCTCATTACGTGGACGAATGGGGCAACTTTGCTTGCTTTATCCGCTTTCAGCGTTATGATACATACTTTTTTAAGGTGCATTTTGCAACAGGACTGGTACGCAATCTTAGGATCAATAATTCAAGAGAGAGAGTACATGTGGCATGAACATAATTTAATTTTTTGTCAAAGTGCTAGTCGATTCTAGAAATTAGGTGTTGGTAAATGGTAATTGATGTGGCAACAATGTTTGGTTTTTCCACTGCGGTATGACTTGTCGTTGGAGTTGCTTTCCTTGTTGCTTGTCGTATTTAGTTAGTCGTTTTGGTTGCAACAGAGCTTATAAACTCTGTTTCGTGGTTGTGAGGGGTAGATTTTGTATGATAACTTTGAGCAGCTTTTGCTTCTTCCATACTTCACATAGCTTGGTAGCTATGTGAACTACCTGAGATTTAGCTCGACCAAAACCAAATTCTTGTCTTTATAATTTGTTTCTTGATTTCATATAGTTCCTAATATGTCTAATTGAGTTATGTCCCATTAGTTATATATATTTTTGGTTTTTTAATCATTTCAATGTCATGTATTTTAAGGAAATATCAAATTGGTACTATGTTGTTTTAAAAATATCAAAATAATACCTTAAATTTTTTCAAAATATCATTTTGGTACCTTGAGTCTGTGTTTTATGATGTAAAATTTTCTACTTCCATTTTTATTAATGAACAACAAATTATTTTGTGAAAACTAGAAAAGAAAATAGATACAACTAATGCCAACAATAAATAAGTCCACATATTGCTTTTCTTTGATAAGTTTTGTGTAAGATTTTGTTTTGATTTTCTATTATAGTTTTATAAAATTAATTTAGAATCCATTAAAAAAAATGGTAAAAACAAAATTTCATATAAAAATGCGCAAACTTTGGGTACTAAAATGATATTTTTGAAACTATAGGTATTGTTTTGATATTTTCTAAATAGTAAAGTATTAATATGATGTTTTTCTAAAACACTGGAAATAAAATGATAATATCCCTATATATTTTGTACATCTCCTAATGATTAATTTAAATGCATTTTTTTTTATATTTTCATTTGGATTAACGTTACTTTTGACCCCAAGAAAAATCAATTGTCTCACTTTGACCTAAACTTTTAATGACACACTAATTATCTCAAACTTTTTAAATATTATGCTAGATGTAATTCTGCAACAGACATGCTAGCCATTGACAAAATTCATCAAATAAGCTGCACACAATTCGGTTTAAATATCTGCCTAAATCAAACCATCCAAAAAATAATTTTACTAGATTACCCTCAATTATTAACAAATCGCTTGTGCCTCACTTGATGAAATCTATTAGATTTTTAACTTTTCTTTACAGAGGTACTATTAACGTTAAACTAAGAAAGTTTGGGAACCATTAGTTTGTCAGTAGAAAGTTTAAGAGGCAAAATGAGACAATTGGTACTTCTCATACGCCAAAAGTTAAATTAAGAGAAATTGTATGTTATGTCACACCTTTAAAAAATATACATGTTTATTTTTGTCAAATTTTAAAAAGTTATATCACGCTATCATTTATAATACTTGTTGAAATCGGACCGACATTTATAAAAAGTGAATTTAAAAGGGAAAATTAATATAAAAAATCTGCTTAAATTAAACCTTCTTATTTTATTTTATTTTTTTACTTGGTTTCAGAAGACATGCATGTATAGAGTCCCTTTGGAGTTTTGAAATGAAAACAGCAAATATGCCTTCGCTTGAAACAAAATTCATACGCTCAGTTTGGGAGCTATATTTATTGTAGGCAAATATAAATTTACTAGTTATATACAGACACAAATATATTCTATTGTGTGTTTAGTAATCTTAGTTTCAACTAAAAAACTTTTTAGTTATTATAATGTAAAGTGATTACATGTGATAATGTCAAGAAAAAGTAAGTTACAGTGTAAAACTCTTACATATTATAGTGTTTTTAACCAAAAATTAGGTCAAACTATATTTCCCAAACACCCTATTAGTAAATTATTTATGTGGTGCATTAATAATTTATGAGGGCCACATTTGGAAAAAACGACTAAAAAATGTTTTGGTAATCACATAGTAGATAAATTTTATTTTATTAATAAGAGTAGATTATCGAGAAAAAAGTTCAATACGATTCATTAGGAATATAAGATTTTTTTTAAAAAAAAGAAAAACCAAAAAGCAAATGGATTGGAATGTACATTTCAATCAAACATATGTTTTGGTTGAATATGCATTTGAGAGACAAAGTGTTAGTATATGTCCACAAATCAAATAACTTTTTGAAAAGAAAAACAATTAGCAAAATTATATAAAAAATTAACTATGAGGTACTATGAGAAAATAACAGTTAGAAAAGTTACGTAAAAAAATATTTGAGTAGAGGCATGAGGGAACATTTTTAACATGAATAATTTAAAAGGAATGGCATTTGTGAGAAAAATGATAGATAGAAGCACCACCGAGGAAGAAGAAAACATATATACATAGGGAAGTATCTAGAAGCCAAAACGACAAAGGTTAAGCTTAAATAGACAAGAATGCAATTGAAATTTAAAGGGCAGGCTTCGTAAAATAATATCTTAAAGGATGCAAAATAATAAGCAATATGGAAAGATTTTAAAATATATTAACGATATATATGTAAAAAGAATCAATGAAGTGAATCTAATATATATATATATATATATATGTATATATGTATAAGAGATTAATAGGGAAAATAACAAATATAACACAAAAGTCAAAAGGAACAAAAAATAGAGCATTAAAAATGTAAATGAAAAAGGAGGAAAAAAAAAAAAAAAAAGAACATTAAAGGAAGAGAAACTAAAAGAAAAAAAAATAAAAAAAAATTGGGAACTGCCAAAAAGAACAAAGAAAGAAAATGAATAAAAGAGAATGAAAAAACAAAAAAGTAAAATAATAATAATAATACTAAAGAAAGTGGCGAAGGGGTGTTGGAACAGTTTCAAAGAAAAAAAAAAAGGAAAGGAGTGGAACGTTCCCCTCCTCCACGCGTCCAAGCGTGGACACAATCTCCTTAGAGGCTTTTATAAATAATATATAATAATTTTGGTAGTAGATATATATATATATATATATATATATATATTGCTGATAATTTAGTAATGTTTTGACTCTTGGCTGAGCGGAGGAATCTCATTTGACTAGTTGCATGTATATAGTTTGTTTACAGTGATGACAATTTAACTCTACGTTAATTGACGTGTTTTCTTGACTAAAGCCACTCTACATCTTTTACAAAAAATATAGATACACGTGTATATTTTTAAAAGAATTGACAAATTTATATTCTAAACCTCGTAGTCACTACAACGCCGAAAACAACGGGTGATTTTAAATAATCTAATTCCGTCACTATGTAGACAAATAATAATAATAATGATAATAATAATACAAAGAGGAGACAATTAGATGAGTATGGTCTTGATGGCCGTTTTGGATTTTTCAGATGAGCGAGCTCTTTCAGTATTGGCTGGTAGGCCAAGCAAGCCTTGTTTTGCTTTGGATGATGAGGTATCTAGCCAATTTTATCTAATTTATAAAAATGTTTCTGGTGCTTCTTCCGATGACGTTAATAATAACAAAGCAACTTTAATTCTTAACAGATGGCGAATGGGATACTGGAAGAAATGGATATAGACGATTTATTAGACGACATTAAAGAAGTCACTGTAGAAGCCTGCAAAATACACAGATTGCCTGGGGCACAAGTTTGGGTTCCATGCCAAAAGCAAAGTCCCAGATATGAATGTCGACTATCTGATGAAAACCAGAATCATTGTCATCCCGAAGCGCCAATCGTGCTTAACAACTTTCCGTTGGATCATCCTATATTTGGTTTTATTCGGGCTTGCAGAGAGCATGGTCACTTGATAAAAGGGCAAGGCGTTGTTGGGAAAGCATTCGCTAGTAATCAACCATGGTTCTCTACTGACGTATCTTCCACTCCTAAGACCGACTATCCGCTATCTGAGTATGCGAGGATGTTTGGAATGCGTTCTGCTGTGGCTGTACCCCTCCACATCATCAGCCAATATAATTCTACAATGGACTACGTCTATGAGTTCTTCTTGCCATTCAATTGCACAGACCATGAAGAACAGAGGAAGACATTAACTGCATTGATATCAACACTACAACGAGGTGTTGAGAAGATTCGAATGAGAAAGAGAGAGTTATCCAGAATTTCAGTTAGTTCTAGATCCTGTAAACAGGGTTGACTATAGTTTGGCCTATATTGAATCATCTTCATTCCCAGAGGAAAGTCTGAGAGGACCACCCTCAGATAGAAGATTGTTACCAGAGCCAAGTTACCAAAACAACAAATGTCTGGACCAGACACCAAGTATCAGACCAGCTGAAGTGTTTGAAGATGCTATTGGTCAAGGTAGCTTCTTAAGCATGGCTGTACATGCTGTAAATGAAACAAGCCATGGCACGGGAGAGAAAACTAGCCTAAAAGATGCCACCGTGAAAGGGACTGGAGGTAAACTATTCTAGATCATTTCGTTAGTCATGTTTCTTACTAGTATTTTGGTTACAACGTAGCTTGCTTTGCTTTATCCGCATTCAACAATAAAACATACCATTTTATAGGTGCATTTTGCAATAGGGCTGGTATGCATTCTTGTGAATTGTATACTTATGATCAATACATAAAATCTTTACAACTAGAACGACAGAGAGTAGATAAGACATGGACGTTTTTGGAAGTACTAATAGATCTTTATAAATTAGACTTAACAAGATAACTTTGAGCTTCTTTGCTTCTTTCATAGCTCACATAGCTTGGTGGTAATGGAAACTATATGAGATTTGGCCCGACGAAAACCAAATGCTGGTCTTTATGACTTATTTTTTTTATTTTATGTAGTACTTGCTATGTCAGTAATCTAATTGGGGTATGTATCATCAACGTTATATATATTTTGTATAGCTCCTGAAGATTAATCGAATGAATCTTGATTTCTTTTTATTTCCTGTTTTAGCAGAGGACATGCATGTTTAATTGATTTATATATGATCAGTTTTTTTTCCTAACCAATTAGCCTATTTGATTAACTTCACATAGTTTGAAATTTCTTTTACATATGTACTCTAATTTGGTTTGTAATATTTTATGACATGGGATCCCCTACATATGTAATCGCAGGTAAGAGTAATAAAAGAGATTGGGCATGGGAGTATTGCTACCCGATAGAGGGCAATAGCAATGGCGTGATATGCAAGTTTTGTGGCCTAGAAATTAAGGGTGTTGGTATCACTCGGTTTAAGTCTCATATAAATCCTCTCGATCCATGCAAAAATGTACAGAAGTGCCAAACAATGAGCCCTGAAGACAAGGTCAAAGTAGCGAAAAGTATGAAAGGAGGATATAATAAAAGAAAATAAAAGACTATAATTAGCTATTTTTGTGAGACAATCGATTCTGTTTGTGATATGTATGTGTATTTTGCTGATGCGCATGTACCCTCGGAAGGAACGTTACCGAGCTCCTAGTCAAGGTTCTTTAGAAGCAAGGTTTAAATTAGATTCTTAATGATTTTGATTTTGTTCTTTCAAATCATGTTTATTCATGGTTGATGGTTTATGGTGCTTTAAGTTTCAAGATATTGTGCATGGAGTTCCTTTGCTTGCTCAAAGGTAGTTAATGTTGTGGAAGCTATTTTATTATTTCTATAATAAGATATGTTAGATATTTCTTCATCTGTTCAACTGTATGCTATCAAGATACTGTCAAGTTAATATCTTTCTTTTGATGCATTGGAAAGTTGGTATGTGGGATTAATGCACTTATTTAGATAGAATTATTAGCTGTTTGCCCTTTATACTAACAATGAGAACGAAATTCCCAATTTGGCTTTGCCAATGATCCTTCTATTTAGGACGCCGCAGAAGCAGCTAGGTGTGAATTTACTGCAAAACGGGAGAGATTGGATCCTTGTTTTGGTTGTGCCTCTTACAGGAAACGACATTATAAAAGAGATGAACCCACCAGAGGAGAAATCTCAAGACTGTTTTTCCCAAAATTTTCCCTTCGACAAAACTGAGGAAAATTGGTAACTTGTTGCAATATTTGGAAACAGGATATGAAATCTTTGGAAGAGAAAAATATAGGGAAAAGGGGCTCAAATAGCAAATAAACTTTAGAAGGAGACGTCAAATTTCTATTGGTTTTCTTATGAACCAGAATCTTTTATTGTTGTTCTCGTTTAATCTATGTCGGTTGGTTCACATGTTGATGTTGATATCATCTTAATATTGAGAGAGCAGAGATGGAGCTAAAAAGGACAAGAGTGGGCCCGTAAACTTTTTTTTAAATAATATATATAAATTTTATGAAGCTTATATTATACCCCTTTAAAATATACTCCTTCTTTTTGAAATTATGTTTTCACCCTTTTTTGAAGTTTTGTGTCTTCTTTCATTTAATTTTTTTTGACAGTGAGAGCATAGTCTCCGACCTATGGCTGCAAAAATCCAAAAGCGAAGCGTGAATGATAAGTAAAATTTAATTACTTTATTTATATAAAAATTTATATTTTTTGTACATAATTTAAACAACCTTACCTTTTAATGTAGATGAGAGTAAATAACACCACTACACCTCCTCCTCATCACATTATTTGGAAGCTCATTCGATAAAAGAATGATAGAACTTTTAAAAATCTAAGATGCAGAAAGATTGGTTAAAAAATTATAAGTTACTCAGGCCCCGTTTGGTTTGTTCTCAAAATTTTTGAAAATGTTTTCACCTATTTTTTGAGTCAAAAATTTTAAAAACACTCTCAACACAATTTTTAAAAAATTCTCATTTTTCAAAACAAAAATATTTTCGCCTATTTTGAAAACAATACCAAACGACCCCTTAATCTTTTTAACTTTTAATATTTCACATTTTATATTAACTGTGGTTGATTTTAACTTATATTAATTTTGTGATTAATATGATGAGTATGAGAAGTAAACCTCCCAAGACATATTCCAATCATAGAGGATGAGTGATGTATTGACCGCTATGTTAGGCAATCTTAAATATTTTGGATAGATGCATAGTTAATCGTAGTTTGTGAAGCAGTCTCAATATTTTCATTCAACCTAAAACTCAAAGTCTAATGTAGAGGTGATCAAAAAGTACGAGAAGGTGGAAATGATGGAGGCTAAGTTTGTCCAATAGGAGGCGATTATGAGAAGTCAAACTCAAGGGAATTCCTCCTCCTACACGGAAGAAAAATGCGGCACCTATGGTAGGACAATAGACAAGTACAAAAGTAAGTTGAACAACTCATACCCACCAGCACCACTTGCAGTGTTGCCCTCATCATCTCAGTGAAGGTGAAACCTACCTTCTTATATTGCCATCAACATTAGGGGGAGTAGTGTTCCGATATTTGATGTCATTCTAGAGGGAGGGTGTTGATGGATACTCTCACCATGCAAATGATTCATTATAGGATAGTTGGAGAAGGTAACATGCATGTAAAAATTCAAGTTTGTTATATGAGTGACTCGCCTTTACCTTTCCTAACTAATGAAAATGAGGTCGTGCGTGATACTCTCAAAGGATTTGTTGCTTGGCCCAAGTCCAAGATTCAAATGGATTCATTAACTCAAATAGGCAATACTTTGATTGGCCGACCTTATCGTTCGAGCAAAGAGCCATCGATGAGCCAATCAAGGGAGGTCCTCTAAAGAAAGTGAAGGAAAAAAGAAGCAACAAATGGAGACCAATTAAAGGTTTGGAAGAATTACCTCCAAACATGGCACACTTTTATAGTTATTTGAAGAATTCCATGGACACTTCCAGCATAATTACAATTATAGCATACATAAGGTATCTAACTATATTTAACTATATCTATATTTTTTAACTTGTTACTTGTTGTCGTCTAACAATATTCATTTTTTTTTTCACATTTCGTAATGGCAATATTGCAAAGATGCTAATTACTCAACTTGTATGGCTTCATCACCCTATGCGTCACTTTTTATGTGCTCAACACTATTGAGCTTTCGATGTAAGAATGAGCAAATTTGCTGTATGAATTTTTGGACAAAAGCAGAAGCTAACAAGTATTACTTCATTCCGTATCAAGATGGAGGTCCTTGGATATTAGCCCTCTTTCTCCCTAAAAAAGATCGGGTTTTATGGTTTGATCAACTTGGCCAACTAGTACGCCCCGTCTTTAGCCAAATGATTTAATTGTAAGTGTATTATTGTTAACTATATAATTTATTATTGCTAGCTAAATTATCTATTGATTGATTGTAACTTTAACAAATTGAATTTCAGGCCTTAAATATGTGGAAATTAAAGACAACTTTTAAAGTCTATTCAGTAAGCCGTATGAAAACATTAGATTTATAAAACCACAAAAAGTAAGCATTCAAGTGTAAATATAGTTGTAATTGAAACTGCAATTATTATTATTTAAACTATTAAATTATTTCTATGTTCTTTCTAGACTATACCCCTACATCAAGGAGGCAAAGAATGCGGCTATTTTGTATTAAGGTACACGAGAGATATTATAATGAATGGGAGGCCATAAGTCTACATAAACCTAGATCTTTATACGAATGATCATCTGAGTGAGTTGATGGAAGCATAGGCAAGGTTTATACAACAATTTATTACAAACTAATTATTTAACATTTATATATATGTCGTGTTATATTATTTTGTATATGTTTTCTTTAATTGAAATTTTGTATGTGTTTTCTAATTTATGTTATTAATGACTTGTGAGGCCAATAAAAACAAATGGAATATAGGAAGGCCACCCATGGGTAAAGAAAAATAAAGCTAACCACTTTGTCACTTAAATTGGTATTATACAACGATTTTTTAAATAAACCGTCATCTAATATATTAGATGACGATTTACTGAAAAACCATTGTCTATTCTCAAACCTTTAGCATCTCAACTCCTCCAGATGAACGTTAGATAATTGTTATTAACTATCACTTGATGTCCAGACATATTACATCTGTCTGTCGATTAGACGATGGTTTACATGACCATCATCTAAACTTTAGACGACGGTTTTGATCTCTTTCATATAGTAGTGTAAGCTCTAAACTTATATTTTCTATGAACTTAATGACGTAGTTATGGAAAATTTTTTAATTAATTATACTTATTAATTTTTAAATTTTTCTCGTCATTACATTAAATGCTTAAAAAATAGTGGCGGCCCTTTTTTACAAATTTTTGACAATTTTGAAAAACCGTCCATAAGTATATTTTAGAGACAGGACTTGAAAAAGTTTTCTTCACGAAAGTTGTCGATCTTGTCAAAAATCTAAAGTTTTGTGTTAAAAAAAAAAAGTTTGAAATCAGACTCTAAAGCTTCCATTTGTATGATCAAATTTTGTGGAAAAAGATTTCCACAACACACAAAAACATACCAACCTTAACTAAACTTGTATAGTCTAAACTTTTTATTATAGAATTTTGGAATATTTACTTCAATTTAATAAATCCTTTAGTCATAAAATCAAACATGATATTATCCAGGAAATTCCTTGACATAAATACGTAGACAGCCGTTACTAATACGAATTAAGTTCTTTGTGCTTGAAACTTTAGTTCCTAGATTTCACTAATAATAAACTCTTTAAATTAAAGTGTCCATCTATACACCTTTATTGCAGTACTCATACTTGAAATTCTAACCTACTAATTTTAAGGTTCCTTGCTAATAAACTCTATTCATCTTTGACTTTAAGATGAAAGGCCTTCTGATCTTAAATAGTTTTTTTAAATACCCTTGTAACAGTTAATGTATTGTACACTATTGAATTCACTCTAATTATAGGAACATGAAAATTTAAGCTAAATTTTCCACGTTAAGTGTTCGGGGGGTTTTTTAGAAAACCTCTGACTTAAATATTTGAATTTCATAAAACATAATTAATCTAATGTTTAGTTATCGAATCGAAATTTTGTTTAGACTGTTAAAAATGTGTTAACTTATCTAAAGTCAAATCATTTTCTTAGATTTTTATGCTTTCTCATGAACATTTCTCATAATTTTCACCGAAACATAAGCTTATGAGTTCTAAACTTATATTTGCTTATAAACTTAACGGTGTATTTATGCAAAAAATGTTAGATTTTTGTTGGATTTTGTTATTCAAATGAGTAGCGAAAAATTAAAATTGATTCCCATAAAATCTTTGCAGGATCCATGCAATTCGATTAGATTGATAAGAAAGTCATAGAATCTTATCAGGATGACAAAAATGACAAGATTCTAGAAGGGAGAGAGCGATGCACTATCTTTGTTGAACTTCTGACTATGGTTTTGTTCTTCATATCGTCAATCCCCCTTGTCTTTCCATGTTTTTTCTAATGCTGATTGGGCAAGTAATAATTACGTTATTCTGCTATAATTACGTTATTTTGCTCAAATTTTTTTGTTTATAGAGATGCAATTGAAATAAGTTTTTAAAATTAAAAAATATTATTATAGTTTTAAATAATAAAAAAATAAATTAAAAAGTAGTTAAAATTATAAAGTATAATTATATAATTAATCTTACATTTACTATATATATCTTGGGATCTTTTTTTAAGATCCAAATATTTCGCAGAGACACCGATATTTTCCCCAAGTCAAGTGCTACATAGAGCCGAGTCGTAACTTTTGACCGGAAACTGGCCCCATTCACTCGGGACGAGCTGACCTAAAAAATTGATATATTGCTGTTTTTCCTTTTTCCTAAGAAATTGACATTTGACTTTTCTCAAGTGTTACGTCAGTATTGCTACATTCCTACGTTCCTTCAGAAAGCAAGTAAATCAATAAATAAATAATAGATATTCCGCTTTCCTAATACTCATACTATTAACTATAAGACAATTCATTTTGCTCAAAAAATAAAAAATAAAACAAAAAAATATAATAATAGAAAAAACTATAAGACAATTCTGTGCACAAGACGGAACATAGAACAAATAGGGCACATGCTCTTTTTTTCTAAAAGCATCTTGTTTTATGATTATTACAAGTTTTTGCAATGATATCGATATTCTCCTTTTCTATATTCTATATTGTCCGCGTCCATAACTTGCTTTCGCTGAGGCGAGGATAATTCACTTTATTAATGTTGATCATCTACTTTTTTTAAGGGTAACAGCATCTACATTTTCATATCTATATTATGCACTTGATTTTTTCTTTTTTTTTGAATTTAGGGTGAGAGAATTTGAACTTTACACTTTAAATTAGAGTCAAGCATGAAATCACCATAACCACAACTTTGTCTTTTTCTTTTATTAATGGATTGTTTCGATTTCCATTGGGTTTGTGTTGATATTGTTTATTTAAATAGTTTTTATTTTGTTTTTTTGAACAAAAAGTAATTTTTAAAACAAATATATTGTTTTCAAAATTCTTTTAACAAAAATCTTAAAATATAGTCACTACTAAAGTTAAGGTCATCAATGGATGAGGATGGTCCACTAAGACGAAATTGCTATCAAAATCAAGCCGATCAATCATACTATAACAAGTTGAGCATGCTATCAGGGTCGATCAGGCCAACTGAACTTGTTGTCGGAGCAGATTTAGCAAATCAAACCCACTGTTGGGGTCAAGTGCTATGGACCAGACCTGTTGTCGGGCTCCAACCAGTGATCCACATATACCAGTAGGGTTAGGTCAGCAGGGCGCACTCATCACTAGGGACGGTCTGTAGGCCAGAGTCGTTATCAAGATCAGGCCAAAAGACCGAACTTGTTGTTGAGGATAAGCTAAAGAGTTGGATATGCTGCCAAGATTGAATCATCATGACAAACTAACCATCACAGTCAGGTTTGTGAACTGGACTCACTGTCGAGGTTAGGCCTAAGGACCGAACTTGCCATTAGGGTAGGGCTAGAGGACAAGACATGCCATTGGGGTCACGTTAAACTTACTGATGTCGTCAAGTCAGAAAACCAAACTTCTTGTCGTAGTTGGGCCAATGTGTGAGAAATGCTGTCGTGGTTGGGTTGACATGGCGAACTCATTGTAAGGGTCGAGCTGACCTTGCTGATAGGGTCGAGTCGGAGGACTAGAATCACCATTTAGATAGGGCTAAAGGACTAAACTCATTGTTGGGTCTAGGCCAAACTCATTAATAGGGACGAGCTAGAAAACCAAACTTGTCAATATGGGTCAGGCCAATGAAAAGCGGCGCTACTAGGTTTAGGCTAGTGGGGCAGATTTACTATTAGGATTGAGTTGACAGGCTAGACTTACCATCGAGTTCTAGACAACAAGGACACACTCCCTAGGTTGCACCAGTGGAGCAAACTTGAACCTTGCCCTTCGATCTAATTCCAACCCCAACTTTAGCATGATAGTCTGATCTTAGCTCAAACCCAACTTGTTGACCTATCCCTCGCTCCGATCCTAGCCCTTCAATTTGATTCGAACCTCTAACCTGTTCCCTTATTTTGATCTCGACCCCGATTTTGATCTGTCACTACGATCTTGGACCCGCCACATTAGTCTGATCCTAGGCTATTTTATTTTTTTGTTTAAAAAATTAAAGTGACCAAACATGTTTTTTTGCTTAAGAAAGTAAAAGACAAAAAAAGAGAAATATTTTTGTTTTTTCTGTTTAACAAAATGAAAAATAAACATGGCAAAAAAACAGACCCACAGTTATATATAGTATATCGCGAAAAACCTCCATGTGCATCCTTTGGTCTTAAATCAAACCGTGGTTTTCAATTTGATTACATTTTTCACTAAATAGAAATTTGAGGAGTTAATTGTCAAAATAAAATGTCAAACACCAGATAATCACTAACTAAAGAGTTCCACGACCATTTGCCCCTATTAATTCTGATCTGATCATAAATTGCCTTCACACTAAGAGAATTAATAGTGATCAGAACTATTGATGTGAGTTTTTCTACAATCTCTCTCTCTGTTTTTTTTTTTTTTCTTGTGTATTTTTAG
>CAMOHE010055600.1:38355-51080 GCA_946598075.1 Artocarpus hirsutus
ACTCGGTTTAAGTCTCATATAAATCCTCTCGATCCATGCAAAAATGTACAGAAGTGCCAAACAATGAGCCCTGAAGACAAGGTCAAGGTAGCGAAAAGTATGAAAGGAGGATATAATAAAAGAAAATAAAAGACTATAATTAGCTATTTTTGTGAGACAATCAATTCTGTTTGTGATATGTATGTGTATTTTGCTGATGCGCATGTACCCTCAGAAGGAACGTTACCGAGCTACTAGTCAAGGTTCTTTAGAAGGTTTAAATTGGTTTCTTCATGATTTTGATTTTGTTCTTTCAAATCATGTTTTTTCATGGTTGATGGTTTATGGTGCTTTAAGTTTCAAGATATTGTGCATGGAGTTCCTTTGCTTGCTCAAAGGTAGTCCAGAAGCATAATGTTATGGAAGCTATTTTATTATTTCTATTAATAAGATATGTTAGATATTTTTTCATTTGTTCAACTGCGTGATATCAAGATAGTGTCAAGTTAATATCTTTCTTTTGAGGCATTGGAAAGTTGGTATGTGGGATTAATGCACTTATTTAGATAGAATTATTAGCTGTTTGCCCTTTATACTGACGATGAGAACGAAATTGCCAATTTGGCTTCGCCAATGTTCCTTCTATTTAGGACGCTGCAGAAGTAGCTAGGTGTAAATTCACTGCAAAATGGGAGCGATTGGATCCTTGCTTTAGTTGTGTCTCTTACAGGAAACGACATTATAAAGGAGATGAACCCACCAAAGGAGAAATCTCAAGACTGTTTTTCCCAAAATTTCCCCTTCGACAAAAATGAGGAAAATTTGTAACTTGTTGCAATATTTGGAAACAGGATATGAAATCTTTGGAAATGAAAAATATGGGAAAAAGGGGCTCAAATAGCAAATAAACTTCAAAAGTAGACGTCAAATTTCTATTGGTTTTCTTATGAACCAGAATCTTTTATTGTTGTTCTCATTTAATCGATGTCGGTTGGTTCACATGTTGATGTTGATATCATCTTAATATTGAGAGCGCAGAGGTAGAGTTACAAAAGGACAAGAGTGGGGCCGTAAACTTTTTTTTTAAATAATATATATAAATTTTATGAAGCTTATATTATACCCCTTTAAAATATACTCTTCCTTTTTGAAATTATGTTTTCACCTTTTTTTTTTAAGTTTTGTATCTTCTTTTATTTAATTTTTCTTGACAGTGTGAGTATAGTCTCCGACCTATGGCTACAAAAATCCAAAAGCGGAGCGTGAATGATAAGTAAAATTTATTTACTTTATTTATATAAAAATTTATATTTTTTTACATAATTTAAACAGCCTCACCTTTTAATATAGATGACGTTATTTGGAAGCTCATTCGATTAAAGAATGATAGAAATTTAAAAATCTAAGATGCAGAAATATTGGCTAAAAAATTATAAGTTACTTAGGCCCCGTTTGGTTTCGTTTTCAAAATTTTTAGAAATATTTTCACTTGTTTTTTGAGACAAAAAATTTAAAAACACTTTCAGCATAGTTCCTAAAAAATTTCCATTTTTCAAAAGAAAAATATTTTCACATATTTTAAAAACAATACCAAATGGCCCCTTAATCTTTTTAACTTTTAATATTTCACATTTTGTATTAACTGTAGTTGATTTTCACTTATATTAATTTTGTGATTACTAAGATGAGTATGAGGAGTAAACCTCCCAAGACATATTCTAATCATAGAGGATGAGTGATGTATTGACCGCTACGTTGGGCAATCTTAAATATTCTGGATAGATGCACAGTCAATCTCAGTTTGTGAAGCAGTCTCAATATTTTCATTCAACCTGAAACTCAAAGTCTAAAGTAGAGGTGATCATATTGTGCAAGAAGGTGGAAATGATGGAGGCTAAGTTTGTCCAATAGGAGGCGATTATGAGAAGTCAAACTCAAGGGAATTCCTCCTCCTACACGGAAGAAAGATGCGGCACCTATGGCAGGACAATGAACAAGTACAAAAGTAAGTTGAACAACTCATACCCACCAACACCACTTGCGGTGTCGCCCTCATCATCCCGGTGAAGGTGAAACCTACCTTCTTCTATTGCCATCAACAATAGGGGGAGTAGTGTTCCGATATTTGTTGTCATTCTAGAGGGAAGGGTGTTGATGGATACTTTCACCATGCAAATGATTCATTATAGGACAGTTGGAGAGGTAACATGCATGTAACAATTCAAGTTTGTTATATGAGTGACGTGCCTTTACCTTTCCTAATTGATGAAAATAAGGTTGTGAGAGATACTCTCGGAGGATTTGTTGCTTGGCCCAAGTCTAGGATTCAAATAGGTTCATTAACTCAAATAGGCAATACTCTGATTGACCAACCTTATTGTTCGAGCAAAGAGCCATCGATGAGCCAATCAAGGGAGGTCCTCTAAAGAAACTGAAGGAAAAAAGAAGCAACAAATGGAGACCAATGGAAGGTTTGGAAGAATTACCTCCAAACATGGCACACTTGTACAGTTATTTGAAGAATTCCATGGACACCTCCAGCATAATTACAATTATAGCATACATAAGGTATTTAACTATATTTAACTAAATCTATATATTTTTAGCTTGTTACTTCTTGTCGTCTAACAATATTCATTTTCTTTTCACATTTCGTAATGGCAATATTGCAAAGATACTAATTACTCAACTTGTATGGCTTTATCACCCCATGCGTCACTTCTTATGTGCTCGACACTATTGAGCTTTCGATGCAAGAATGAGCAAATTTGCCGTGTGAATTTTTGGACAAAAGCAGAAGCTAACAAGTAGTACTTCATTCCATATCAAGATGGAGGTCCTTGGATATTAGCCCTCTTTCTCCCTAAAAGATCGGGTTTTATGGTTTGATCAACTTGGCCAACTAGCACGCCCTGACTTCAGCCAAATGATTTAATTGTAAGTATATTATTATTAACTATATAACTTATTATTGCTAGCTAAGT
The DNA here is from genome assembly GCA_946598075.1 of Artocarpus hirsutus. Classification (NCBI taxonomy): domain Eukaryota; kingdom Viridiplantae; phylum Streptophyta; class Magnoliopsida; order Rosales; family Moraceae; genus Artocarpus; species Artocarpus hirsutus. The sequence goes on from CAMOHE010055600.1 coordinate 41,319, forward strand.
TATCTTCTGATTGATTGTAACTTTAACAAATTGAATTTCGGGCCTTAAATATGTGAAAATTAAAGACAACTTCTAAAGTCTATTCAGTAAGCCGTATGAAAACATTAGATTTATAAAACCAAAAAAAGTAAGCATTCACGTGTAAATATAGTTGTAATTGAAAATGCAATTATTATTATTTAAACTATTAAATTTTTTCTACGTTCTTTTTGGACTATACCCCTACATCAAGGAGGCAAAGAATGCGGCTATTTTGTATTAAGGTACATGAGAAATATTATAATGAATGAGAGGCCATAAGTCTTCATAAACCTAGATTTTTATACGAAAGATCATTTGAGTGAGTTGATGGAAGCATAGGCAAGGTTTATACAACAATTCATTGCAAACTAATTATTTAGCATTTATATATACGTCGTGTTATATTATTTTGTATATGTTTTCTTTAATTGAAATTTTGTATATGTTTTCTAATTATTAATGACTTGTGAGGCCAATAAAAACAAATGGAATATAGGAAGACCACCCATGGGTAAAGAAAAATGAAGCTAGCCACTTTGTCGCTTAATCGATATTATACAACGATTTTTTAAATAAACCATCATCTAAAGTCATATTAGATGACGGTTTACTGAAAAACCATTGTCTATTCTCAAACCTTTAGCATCTCAACCGGTACATATGAACATTAGATAATTGTTATTAACTGTCACTTGATGTCCAGACATATTACATCTGTCGATTAAATAATGGTTTACGTGACCATTATCTAAACTTTAGACAACAATTTTAATCTCTTGCATATAGTAGTGTAAGCTCTAAACTTATATTTTCTATGCACTTAAAGGCATAGTTATGGAAAATTTGTTAATTAATTATACCTATTAATTTTTGAATTTTTTTTGGTCATTACAGTAAATACTTGAAAATTAATGGCGGCCCTTTTTTACAATTTTTTGACAATTTTGAAAAACTGTCCATAAGTATATTTTAGAGACAGGACTTGAAAAAGTTTTCTTCACGAAAGTTGTCGATCTTGTCAAAAATCAAAAGTTTTGTGTTAAAAAAAGTTCAAAATCAGACTCTAAAGCTTCCATTTGTATGATCAAATTTTGTGCAAAAAATTTCCACAACACACAAAAACATACCAACCTTAACTAAACTTGTATAGTCTAAACTTTTTATTGTAGAATTTTGGAATATTTACATTAATTTAATAAATCCTTTAGTCATAAAATCAAACATGATATTTACTAATACAAATTAAGTTCTTAGTGCTTGTAACGCTAGTTCTTGGATTTCATTAATAATAAACTCTTTAAATTAAAGTGTCCATCTGTACACCATTATTGTAGTACTCATACTTGAAATTCTAACCTACTAATTTTAAGGTTCCTTGCTAATAAACTCTATTAATCTTTGACTTTAAGATGAAAGGCCTTCTGATCTTAAATAGGTTTTTTAAATACCCTTGTAACACTTAATGGTATTGTACACTATTGAATTCACTCTAATTATAGGAACATGGAAATTTAAGCTAAATTTTCCATGTTAAGTGTTCGGGGTTTTTATAGAAAACCTCTGATTTAAATATTTGAATTTTATAAAACATAATTAATCTAATGTTTAGCTATCAGACCGAAATTTTGTTCATACTATTAAAAATGTGTTGACTTATCTAAAGTCAAATCATTTTCTTAGATTTTTATGCTTTCTCATTAACATTTCTCATAATTCTCACCAAAACATGAGCTTATAAGTTCTAAACTTATATTTTCTAATAAACTTAACGGTGTATTTATGAAAAAAAATCCTTAATTATTATACTTATTAATTTCTGGATTTTTTCTATCTACATATAGAAAGTAGTATTAAGTATAATTTCTAATATTTTTATCATAGTTTGAATAAGCTTGCGAAAACCTATTTGAATGAGTTTCACTTTACTAAATAGGAGGAGTTTGAACTACGTGATAACAAGAAGCACCATAACCAATTTTTAAATTAGATTAAATTGGTTAGATACCTCATCGTACAAAGCATCTCAAGGGAACCCATAAGATTGGATGCCTACAAATATGCCACGGTTGCATAAAACAAATGATGAATGTCAATTATTGTCATGGCGCTTAAAATTGAATAAAGTCAAATCCGCTGATTTTTTTGAAATAAAATGAGGAATAGGAATAATTTATGAAGCATACATTTGTTTATATAATAAACATAGAAACTAGATTCAAGTTTAATTTCTTAATATTTTTATTCGAGTTCGAATAAGCTTATGAAGCCTATTTGAATGAATTTCTCTTTACGAAACAGGGGAAGTTCGAACTACCTAATAAGAAGAAGTCTAGAAACATTTTCTAAATTAGATAAAATTGGTTAGATAACTTATCGTACGAAGAGCTTGAGGAATTCAGGGGACTCGTAAGATTTGAAGCTTGCAAGCTTGCAAATATGCCATAGTTGCATAAAATAGGGGGAGTTTCTCTTTACTAAATGAGGGCAGTTTGAACTACCTTACTAATAATTAGCTAGTTCTGTTATTTGTAATATAAAAAGATAATAGAATTTGAAAAGAAAACAAAAGTAACAAGAATAAGGATCAATAGTTTCTTTTTTATTACTGTTTGTTTATCTATTAGATAATGTAAATGGCGAAACAACCAATTCTCTTTTCTACTGTTACTAAACTTGAAACAACCAATTTTCTTTTCTACTGTTACCAAACTTATAATAACAAAGTTCACGTCAATGTGATTATAAACAATACTTTTAAATAATCAAATAACCATTGGTTTAACATAAGAACTTATTAATAAATTAAGCATTATTTATTTCCTTTGATTAGAAATCAATAATAAGATTCCAAAAAAATCAATAGCAAGCAACATGCAAGGATTTACATTTAATTTTTTTCACTCGTTATATTGTGTTGGGCTCACTAAACTTTCGTAACTAGTTTTATAAATAAACACGGTATCACTTCTCATTTTTCTTTTGTCTTTGATACAATACATATGTGTCTTTACTGTCTAAAAGGGCATCAGAACTGTAGAAGTCATCCAACCAATATTCATGCATCAAATCTACAACAATATTAAAAGTAAGAGTTATTAACACAAATAGCCCTTAAACTTTATGGTCTCCCCCATGTTGACCCTTGAATTTTAGAAATCAACATTTTATTTCTTGAACTTTCAAGATTCATCACTTTATCTTTTGAATTTTAAAAATAACAACTTTGCCCTCCTAAACTTTTGATTTTCCATTCAAATAGTCATAATTAAGCTCACATGATTAACACACGTGTCTTGGGCCTCTTATATACTTCCTTAGTGCTGAAGTTACTTCACATTCTAATGGTTCACTTCTGTCTCAATGCCGCTAGATAGCAAATCTTCTTGCTTGTATGTGCATGACAGACGCCAAGCCTGTCACCACTCCTCTTGCCACAAGTCCAACACTTGCTGTTCATACCGGTATAATGCTTTCTAGCCCCCACCAAGTACTAGAAGGTTATTGGCAGTCATATTGTAAAAATCAGTTTGGTGGCACAACAGAATTTTAAAAACCTCTAATAATCACCCAAGAAACTAACTCATGATACTATAAATAATAAATAAAATCTAATTTAATGTACCAGATAAAGACAGGAAACAATACTTCTAATTGAACAATTCTTCAAGAACAAATCTCTACCATCAGATCTTCAATGATTTTCTCTTCCGTTTGATTATTGTGTGTATAGATACAATTCAACAAATCGTCAACACAGCTACTGTTGAGGTTTTGGGTTCCTCAGCCAGAGCTTGACAAGCACCTTGAACGTATTGCCAGGGAGGTTACTCGGGGAGCCTCCAAGCAGATTTAACTCCTACGAAAACAGCGCGTCCCTCAGAAGTTGAACCCGTTTCCTCTTGAATAAAAGGGTCTTAGGGTGTCCCCCAGGTACCAATCCAACTGGTCAGCTGAATTGGTACTTGGGGGACACCCTAAGACCCTCTTATTCAAGAGGAAACAAGTTCAACTCCTAGGAGACATGCTCCTTTGCTAGAGGCAAATATGAGTTGGGCCTCTCCTCGAGCAGGGGCCCTCTCGAACAATTCGTTAGGAGGGAGCCATCTACCGAGCTAAGGACCCTCCCCGAACAGGGACCCTCTCAGATGAGTTGAGTCTCCCATCTAAAATATGCGTTTTAGTCAACTGGATTGGTACCTAGGGGACACCCTAAGACCCTCTTACTCAAGAGGAAATGGGTTCAACTCCTGGGTTACGTGCTCCTTCACTTGAGGCAAATCCAAGCTAGGCCTCTCCCCGAGCAAGGGCCCTTTTGGCAATACATTCAAGGTGCCCACTAGGCTCCAGCCGGGGAACTCAACACCTCAACAGCTACACTCCTTCAATTGGACTATATGCTAAAGGAACCATGAACACTAAATGGGAGTGAACATTGCTCTATTCTTTGATTTACACTATAGCAATATAAGAATAAATGAACCTAGGTTTCTATTTATAAAAGTAGTTAGAGGAGTCAAAAGTCTATCAAGATTAGGATATAAATTTTCTCTCTCCTTTATCTATTGTTGGCACCACCCTCGAGGAGATTGTCTCCAAAATTTCAACCAATCACAGTGTAAGGATTTATGATTATCTACATCATCTAGGATAAGTCCAATTCAAAGAGTTCAATTTAAATTAGAATTCAATTATCCATGATAATTGTCAGATTTAAATAATTATGAATAATTATTCTTTATTTAAATTTAAATACAATTAGGATTCAAATTAATTATTTAAATACCAAATTTAAATAATTAATTATCCAAAATCCTAATTACTAATTTAAATAATTATTTTTCAGAACTAATTAAATAACTAATTCTCCTAGAAAGATAGATGTGGTGCCATTCTCTAGTGGCCCTACACCCATTAACAGTTCAACCAGATGTGGCCCACACTTCCCATAAGGTGCAGTGGCCTGACTCACTTATACTTGTGTCTTACCTGTGGTAATCTATATTTGTCTAATATGTCATAAAAGAATTAGTGAGCTAGCATTAGGACCCGATGGACATATATTATTAAGCTCTAATAATAACAGATAAATTAATCTTCGTTAATTATTCGTTTTATTGTTAACTTCAGTGTCTCTCTACTATAGACCCAAAGCTACACTCTTAACAATATATTGTATTATGAGACTCTTTAAATATAAGTCCTATCAATGACCTCTCATATTATGTGTATCCCTGTAGATTATCTATAATTGGATTAAGGACTTAGTTTTGTTTTACATTCAAATTATTTTATCTCAAAGTTTTATTGTTTCACCATTAGAAAATCCATTCCCTTTATAACACATACAAAAGGAATATCATTCGGTTACCATATATTTCCAAATGACTGAGGCCTCATTATATTTTCCAATACTTGAATAATCCCTTTGAAAGGATAACATTGACTCTTTGTTAAAGAGCTATGGATTCCGTGTCTGTGGATTATGCTCTCATTAAATACAGGTTGCATCTTCAACATACAGACAATGGAGTCTTCGTTTGTTTGAACTCTTGCCTTTGGCAGATCAAAAGGTACAAGCTACAAACATGAAGTCATAAATCCATTTCAAGATTAAGATAACGCATAAATGATTATCAAGGAGAATTATGGAGTCAATCCACTCCGACAACCAAGATAAACCGTCTCTTAAATTGGATGTAGATTCCTATTACAGTCTTATATGAAGGGTCTAGCTTTAGACGTAAACTACAGACTATATAATTTACACTATGAATCTCCTAGTTGGATCTTTTCGCATATAAACTAAAATATATACTGAATTCTAAGATTTGGTTTTTATAATTTCGGATCACGTATTTGCTAATATACAATCATTAATATGAAAGCAATATGAGGACAATTATTAATACATTAAATATTCGCATTATTATTTATCTCACTAAAAATGTCATAAATACAATCAAAGTATTTATTTCTTAGGACACCAATCCTAACAAGTCTATAGTTTTTGTAGCTTATATGATTCAATATTACTTTTGCAGTGAATAAATTGTCACAACTTATGCCCTGCCCTACTAGTGAACACTGGAATGTTGTAATTGCGACTTCTGCACTATCTTTGTTGAACTTCTGACTATGGTTTTGTTCTTCATATCATCAATCCCCCTTGTCTTTCCATGTTTTTTCTAATGCTAATTGGGCAGGTAATAAGAATGATTTTACTTCCATCAGGGCCTATCTTGTTTACCTTGATCATAATCCTATTACATGGAGTTCAAAGGAGCAATGCACTACAGCGCGAAGCAGAAAGCCTTTTTGTTGCTACTAATGCTGTAGAGTTGAGTTGGATATGGTGAATTCTCATTGAACTTGGTGTTTGTCTAGCTCAACAGCCGGTTGCCTACTACAACATTGTTGATGCAACTCATTTTTTCACAAATCCCTTTTTTAATTCTCATATGAAACATGTGGCTTTGGATTATCATTTTATTTACCAATAAGTTTAGACTGGTGCCATATCTCCTCCAAAGATCAATTAGCAGATGCTCTCACTCTACCACTTTCACACGCTTGTTTTCTCACTCTATAGGCTAAGATTGGATTCTTTTCTTGGTGCTCCATATTGTGGGGGCATGTTAGAATAAATATATGAATATTCTGTATTCATTTAAATATGTAAAAAACTAGGATTCAGTTTCCTAATTATATAGATAGTTTCTTATTATTTAGTTTCTTGTTTTCAACATTTAGATTGTAAAAAATTGTCATATTAGGAACTCTTGTAATCTCAATATATATTTAGTTGATTCAATAGAAAAGCCGAAGTCATAATTTTACCCAAAACCTTCTTACGCTATAATTATGTTATTTTGCTCAAATTTTTTTATTTATAGAGATAAAATTGAAATAAGTTTTTAAAATTAAAAAATATTATTGTAGTTTTAAAGAAAAAAAAAGCAAATTAAAAAATAGTTGAAATTATAAAGTATAATTATATAATTAATCTTAAATTTATGATATATATCTTGGGATCTTTTTTTAAGATCCAAATATTTCGCAAAGGCACCGTTGTTTTCCCCAAGTCAAGTGCTGGTTAGAGCCGAGTCGTAACTTTTGACCGGAAACTGGCCCCATTCACTCAGTACGAGCTTACCTACTAAATTGTTATATTGTTGTCTACCCTTTTTCCGAAGAAATTGACATTTGACTTTTCTCAAGTTTTACGTCAGTATTGCTATATTCCTACGTTCCTTCAGGCAAGCAAGTAAATCAATACATAAATAATAGATATTCCGCTTTCCCAATACTCATACTATTAACTCTAAGACAATTCATTTGCTCAAAAAATAAAAAATAAAACAAAAAATGTAATAATAGAAAAAACTATAAGAAAATTATGTGCACAAGAGGGAACATAGAACAAATAGGGCACATGCCCACTGGAGAAGGTAGAAAATATTATGTACTTTAGAAAATATTATGTACTTTTTTGCTTCTTTTTTTTCTTTTTTCTAAAAGCATCTTGGTTTATGATTATTACAAGTTTTTGCAATGATATTGATGTTCTCCTTTTTTATATTATATATTGTCCGCGTCCATAACTTGCTTTCGCTGACGCGAGGATAATTTGCCTTATTAATGTTGATCATCTACTTTTTTTAAGGGTAACAGCATCTACATTTTCATATCTATATTATGCATTTGATTGTTTTTTTTTTGAATTTCGGTGAGAGAATTTAAACTTTACACTTTAAATTAGAGTCAAGCATGAAATTACCATAACCACAACTTTGTCTTTTTCTTTTATTAATGGATCGATTTGATTTCCATTGGGTTTGTGTTGATATTGTTTATTTAAATAGTTTTTATTTTGTTTTTTGAACAAAAAGTAATTTTTAAAGCATATTAGATAACTTCGTACTTTTATTTTGTTTTTTTCTTTTAATTTTTATCATTTATATAAGAATTAAAACAAATTTATTGTTTTCAAAATTCTTTTAACAAAAATCTTAAAATGTAGTCACTACTAAAGTTAAGGTCATTAATGGATGAGGATGGTCCAGTAAGACGAAATTGCTATCAGAATTAGGCCAACCAATCATATTATAACAAGTTAAGCATGCTATCAGGGTCGATCAGGTCAACTGAACTTGTTTTGGAGCAGATTTAGCAAATCAAACCCACTGTTGGGGTCAAGTGCTCTAGACTAGACCTGTCGTTGGGCTCCAACCAGTTATCCACATATACCAATAGGGTTAGGTCAGCAAGGCGCACTCATCACTAGGGACAATCTGTAGGCCAAAGTCATTGTCAAGATCAGGCCAAAAGACTAATCCTGTTGTCGAGGACAAGCTAAAGAGTTGGATATGTTGCCAAGATTGAATCAACATGACAAACTAACCAGCACAATTAGGTTTGTGAATTGGACTCACTGTTGAGGTTAGGCCTAAGGACCGGACTTGCCGTTAGGGTAGGGCTAGAGGACAGGACATGCCATTGGAGTCACGTCAAACTTACCGATGTGGTCAAGTCAAAAACCAAACTTCTTGTTGTAGTTGGGCCAATGTGTGAGAAATGCTGCCATGGTTGAGCCGACATGGGGAACTCACTGTAAGGGTCGAGCTGACCTTGCTGATAGGGTCAAGTCGGAGGACCAGAATCACCATCTAGGTAGGGCTAAAGGACTGAACTCATTGTTGGGTCTAGGCCAAACTCACTGATAGGGATGAGCCAGAGAACCAAAGTTGTCAATATGGGTCAGGCCAATGAAAAGTGGCGCTACTAGGTTTAGGCTGGTGGGGCAGATTTACTATTAGGATCGAGTTGACAGGCTAGGCTTTCCATCGAGTTCTAGACAACAAGAATGACACACTCCCTAGGTCGCACCAGTGGAGCAAACTTGAACCTTGCCCCTCAATCTAATTCCAAACCCAACTTTGGCTTGTTAGTCCCATCTTAGTTCAAACCCAACTTGTCGACCTATCCCTCGCACTTGTAATGACCAGAAAAATCTAAGAATTAATAACTATGATTAATTAAAGATTTTTTCCTCATTACTCAGCTAAGAGCTTAAGGAAGTATAAGTTTAGCATTTATTAACACGCAAATTTGAAGGTCTTAATAGCTGTAAAATCTTAGAAATAAATAATGTTGTGAATGCACAAATTTATGTGCATTATTTATGAAACATGTAACAATGTAATGATATGATAGTACATTAAAATAATTAAAAATAATTATTTAATGTGCTAAACTAAGAGTTTATGATTTATTGATGTCATGTACAACCCAAAGAAGTGGAATTTTCAACTTACTATGACTATGTAGAAAATTTCTATATGTTATCAGTTCAGCAAAAGAAGCCCAGATCAATAATGATCATGACCTCTATAACATGATTTAGAAAATGGTGAGCACCAAGTTCAGGGATACAAGAATTCCAATATTTTGAATATGTATAGTTAGTTATTATACACATTTATGATTACGTACGGTTATTATTATTGTTGTAATAATAATGACAATAATAATAATGTCAGTTGTCAAAATAATAGTGAAAAAGAGGAAGAAGAAGAGCATTGATAGCATCCACAAACGCTAATCTATAGGTAAGAAGTAGATTTATAAATAGCTCTTTACGAGGAATAGTTCGGATTATATCCGTAAAGCACAAGATTGTGCTAAGTTTAGAATTTTAAATTAAATTGACTTTTAGATAGTCAATTTAATTTACAAAACTTT